>WBMY01015690.1:0-24962 GCA_013397315.1 Donacobius atricapilla
CAACTAGTTAAAGAATGTATTTTGGTTAAAATGATGATATGGTCTGCTATAGTATTTTATGCAAAACTCTAAAAATTAAAAATTACCTCCAGGGACTAATTTATTATTTTATTTTTGCAAATATTAGATAGCCCATTTCCATCTTATTGAACATATTGTCACTCTAAACTGGCAGCTCATTTGTTATTCTCAGAGCATTCTAAAGATACAGAAATAATACTACAGAGAATACAAATGGCTACACGTTCCATGAACACTTTCCAGAATATAAATTTGTAGTCAGGGAAGAATTTACTGATACTCATTGTTTTGTTTTCAAGTCAAAGAAATATGTTCTTACATTTCATGCGTAAAATTGTATGCACTGGTCTACTGCAAACACATCAATTAATAATAGAGGGGCAGATTTTGTGTTTCTTTGAGCTTTTTCAGGTTAAATTCTCATAGGCAATCAAGAACTGCTTAAAAATGTTGAAATATATTTATCTTTATGAGTTGTTTGATTTCATTGTGTTGGTTAAGCACCACCTATGAGTTCACAGTGACTCATGGAACATTCTAAGCAGAAATGATGGGAGGTCTGAACCATAAAGCATCAAAGCCTAGCGTGGCAAGGACATTTTTTAATCTTTAATTTTGAGAATACCTCTTGTAAGTGGTGTCAGTAGCCTGTCAAAGCCCAGAGGAGCACCAAGGATTCTGTCTCAGCTCAGTGCTGTTCACACATTACATTTCATGCTTTGGAAATGCCCCACTCATTGTCTTTGAGTGGGGCATTTTTGGACACACGACAGTTTTGAGAAGGGACGAAAAGATAGTCAAGAATTTAAAAAGCAAATTGGGAATTGTTACCCTTGAGGAACCAGCTCCAACGTCTGCCAAAGCCTGACTGTGGTAGGAGGTCTGCCCCAAACAGGAGTCCAGGGATTGGGTCCCATGTACTTACTTTTCATTATTCTTAAAATCAATGAGTAGATACTGACCACTCTTAAAGTGAATATCAAGATTAATTGACCCAAGTGGTAAGTATTGATCCAGGAATGGCCAATCGATTGTCAAGGGATGATAAATCTTGAATTTTATAGGAACACGAAGCCACAGGCAGGAGCAACCCCAGGTTCACAGTGGTGGATGACAACACAGGGAGAATCCTGGGCTGGGATACACTGCCAGCACCAAACTTTGCAAAGTGAAAGTGCACAAATCCTCCCTTTCTTTCCCCAGAGGAAACTTGAGAAAAGTTTGTCACATATGCCAGTCAAAAATCAGAGTCTTTACTGCAGCGTGCAGCAGAAGAGCTGTCCAAGTTGAGTCCTCTTCTAGTGCGGACTGACATCGAAAAAAATATTGGGGGATCTATTGGGATAGATCCAGAAATGCACCTGATTTCTTTGGTCACTGGAGCTTTTCTAACCAACACTTTAAAGGTATCTAAGTGAAAAAACTGCTTTTCACCTGGGATTGAACACCAGCTTCTGTGGGGCAGAAGTCAGACAATATGGATGAATTTTTAATGAAGTATTACATGTAGCATTGACAGGTAATGTGATTTATCAATGATGTTTCATACAATGGCATTACTGATTTCTGGAAGTTGCAATAACCAGGTATTGGTGCTTTGTCATTTTATTTTTGGCCAAGCACTGCTCAGAAGATCTGGAGTTTGGGGTTTTTTGTCATTAACTTTAGAATAATTTTTTTTTAAACCAAATCTAGTAGTAAGTGATTGTAATTATGTTACACCAGAAGAGGTTTTTAAATCAAAAGGGACTTACTCAGTGCTGCAAAATCACAGTCTAGGACAGTGAATGTCTATCCAGACTCTCCTCTCCAGCAAGGTTACAGCACAAAGAGCAGAAACACACAGGGACAGACTGTGACCTTCAAGTTAATCTCTCCCCTGCCTGCCCCTAAATATCCCCAACACCTGGGGCTTCAGGCACTGCCTTCAGGGGGTCTCCTAACTGTCTAGAGCAAATAGCCTAAAAAGGTTTCCTCTTTTTACTCCCTCAGCAGCACTTCTGTGCCTCTTTAGCCGCATTCCCAATCCCACTACGGTCGTGCTTTCCCTCGCGCGCGTCCGCCTCTGTAACGCCTCCTCGAAGATGGAACCACTTGGGAGCTGCCAAACAGCATCCAGGCCTCTGGGATGTGAAGTGTTTGTGTTTTAATTGCATTCTTTGTTCTTATTTCTAATAAAGGATGATGTTATGAGGCCTGAGGGCCATATTCCTCTTTCTAGGGATTGTTACTGTGCGATGATAAGGAAAAATGGTACGTGATGTGGAATATGCATACAGAAAAAAACGTCCTTCAATGTGAGGGAATATTCTGTCTGCCTTCATAACCTCAGATGGAGGGGAATACAGCTGAGAGCTCTTCCCTTAAGCACCCCTTCTTACCCTGCATTTACTCTTCAGTCTTATTTTCTACAGACTGCCATGAATGACATTTGGAGACAAGAAAGAGAAGGGAATTTTCAAAAAAAAACAATGTGCAGGAGGCATGGGTACAAAACCAATTATTTATTAATAGGTTTTGTCCACACACCTCCTGTGCATCATTTGGAACATTTACCCTGTAGGCAGTAAGGAGCAATCAGGTGAGAAATTTGGGTTTGCATCTTGCCAGACGGGCTTAACAACTTTGTGCTGAACTTCAGCTCCCCATCTCCATCCTTGCAACACAGGAGTGTGCTTAATCTAGACAAAAAAGCCTAGCAGATTTTTTTTCATCAAAGTGTTGATTTTATACTCTTAACAATGTATATAAGCATATTTATATTACCAATTTATTAATATATATATGTGGAAAGACACGTATGCAATGTATAAGTCTCCTTGGGTTTGCACTGGAAAAGAACATTTAGCTAGTAAGAATCTGAGAGCAATAAGAATTCCGTTTTCTTTGAGAAGCAAAAGGTTAATTGAAAAATATCAGCTAGGCAAAGAAAAATGAAACTTTGAAGAGATCCCTAAGCATCATTTGCACCTGTAACGATCAAAATATCTGTCATTAATGCACAGCTCTACTACTGCCAGTTGAACAACAAGTGTTGAAAGACTTAGTTTTGTCATGAGCTGTAATCCTCAGGATGCCACTAAAGAATAAGTTACTTAGCACTTCTTGCATTAAAAAGCATGGAACAGCAGTGCCTCATTTTGTGCAAGAAATTGTTGCATTTCATGCACTTCAGGAGACTTGTCAGGAATCAGACAATGAGCCAGGACTCAGGAAAATGTTTGCTCCTTGTGCTCCATTATTCAGTGCTATTCTGATCCCTTTGCCATGCTGTCCTGAGTCAGAAGACACCTGAGGGTGCTGTAAAACTCACTCAATAAAATACAGAAAGAACTGTGCCAGGAAATCCTCCAATGGTGTTTAAGCTTGAACTCAAACACTGCTCAGTGTGACTTTGATTCCTGTGGGCTGCTGAAGTGAGGTTGTTTGACAGCTCCAGTGGGAACTGCCAGAAATAAACAGAATGAGAACTCAGGAACAAACTCATGTGTGCACTGGTGAGACTATCACAGATTTGAGGTTACCAGGAAAATCAGATTCTTAATCACCTGACAAGAAAAGGAGCAAATGACACAAGGCAGGGTGCTAATGGACCAGTTCTCATTCCTTCTCTAAGTTTCACAATTTAGTGACAAGTTAATCACAATGTTGGAGCTTCAGCCAGTAACGTGTTCCTCAAAATAAAGGGATGCTTTGTTTTCTCGTTGTCCATTGGATTGCAAACAAACTTTCAAGCACAGAACTCATAGGCAGGAACAAAATCTTCTGACAGCAGCAGGACAATGAAGGTGATGAAGCATATGATTGTGCCAAAGTTCTGATTTCTCATCATTTAAAAGAGGGAAACAAGCTGGCACTCCAAGACCAGTGCTCACCTCTCACCCCTTCCCAAACCTGCACTAGTAATCAGCACACATTAAGGGCTCTTCACACGTAACATGGGTTATCTGTAAAAGGTCTCTTCAAAATAGGTAAATGAAGAATCACAGACTCACAGAATGCCCTGAGCTGGAAGGGACTCACAAGGATCATCAAAGCCCAGCTTCTAGCCCTACACAGGACAGCCTCAAGAATGGTGCCTGGGAGCTAATTTAATTATTTAGATGGTCAGAAAATTAACTAGAAGAGCTAATTTAACAGCACCAGCGACCTGACTTACCTGGCCAGACTTCACTCCGCTGGCCCCAGGTATATGTAGGCGTTGGGCATTAAAGCTGGCAGCAGGCACTGGGAGGAAGACAATTAGCAGCAGCAAGGAAGCATTGCAGCCTGACAGACTTCTACTGAGGCAGGTCATAAAATGCTTTTGTTCACATTTTCCAAGATTCATTGGCAGACTTGTAATTGATGACAGAGTTAAGAGAGAAAGCATCTGTCTCGAGCCCTGTGCCAGGCTCCCCATGCCATTGATAATGACCTACTTGCATTTACAAGAAATAAGTTCCAGCATCCTTTTATTGATACAAAACTGCCCACCATTGAGGAAGTACAAACAGCTCTGCAGAAGCTAAAGATAAATAAAGCTATTAAAACCTATTCCATTTCTCCTGAGCTGCTAAAGTCTGCGGCCTCTTAATTGCTACAAAGCTATAGACGCTGTCCAAACTCATTTGAAAGAACAATCATATACTCAATAACCAGCACATTGGAATAGCAATAATAAAATACCACAGAAAAGGAAAGATGACTAAGCAAAAAGGCATTGCATGGTGTAATTCTATTTTTAATACTTGGTAACTTTTGCCTGGGTCATGCTCCAGAGATTTGATATCAGAGTGATTCCCATGATAAAGTTGCCTCAAAGACAGTCAATAATTTTGAATGTGGATCCACAGCTGGATGCTTTTTTAGCATGAAATCCTATGGAGTTTGTTCAGTCCCTCTGATTCCCTCAGATTTGTCTGAAGACAGATTGGGTAAATAATGTATTTTTTATACTTTACGCTGAAGGTTAGAGTTACTGGTCCACTGGCTGGAGCCAATGTTCTTGTAGATCTCTCCCAACCTGAATGGTTCTATGATTTTATGATTTTTCTTCTCATTTGTTCTTCTTTAGCTCTTTCATCCTCTTTCAAAACAGTGGGACAATTTCTCTTGAAGGACATGCTTTTGAGGGAAGGCTGCTCGGTGGACACCACTACCACAAGGATAAATATCTGACCCAGGGCCACACTTCCAGTGCATTGGGCACCTTCCAGTTTTGGGGCCCCTGAAACCAGTAGCAGGTTGCCCCAGCCACTTTAGATCTCCTGCTAATTGACTTGCTGATTTGGTCTAGCTCCTGTAGCCTGACCATATTTCTTTTTGTTGTCCCTTAGAAATGCCTGACAGCTCTGCAGATTCAGACCTTGGTGGCAAAGCCTTCCAAATTAACCAATCCACCAAAATTCACACCAGTTTTCCAAAATCCACTGTACCTATGGGCCAGTCAACTTCTGGAGACGACTGACTCCTGCAGATTTGCCTCAGCTGGAGTGTAGACTGATAAGCACTGCAGCAGCACTGGCATTCTGCAGTGATGGGGGAGAAGAGATCATTTAAAGTTGTTGCATTCTGTTGCATCTCTCAACCTGTTCCACGGAAAATGGTCTCGAATTTTCAGATCTCCCCATAAGTCACCATAAAAGCATGTCATTTTTCCTCTGATCTTTAATTCCTTGAGTAGCTACTTCCTTAATTGCAGTTTACAGATAATTCCAGGTAGAGTAGGTGTCATTAAAAGCTCATTTGTCACTCCATAGTGACTGCAGTAACGCGGTGTCTCCTACTGTAACTAGGAGAAGGCTCCACAATAATTGTACATCCCCAGGCAGTGAACACCAAGAGTTTAACGGTGCCAACTGCAACTACAGCAGAAGGAGAAAAGCCCAACGAGCACAGCACAGAGCCAGCTAACCCAGCTAAAAATGAAGGGCAACAACCCCACTCCCAGAGCCTGGGCTGCAAATCCAGCCGCAGGATTCAAACCTAGAGTGCCTTGGTAGGAAAAGCAGAGTCTGGTGGGATGTGCACCTCCTGTCAGTAGGGCTTGTCAGAGCCACAGGGCTCAGCTTAGCCGAGGCAGGGCCTGGGCTCTCTTTACCCTGAGGAGAAAGAGGGCTGCCAAGGAAGCTGCAGCCACCCGCACATTGGGGGAAGATGTCATTAAAAGGTTATCATTTGCAATCCAGAGCGCGCCACTTAAATTGTGACTGCCAGGATGGTAAGTGCATTAAATCACATTAACTCTGCTGGAGTGAAGGGAGTGTTAGGAGGAGAGCAGATAGTTTGCGTGGTTTATATCATCTGCGAGGGGAAGCAGTGGAGCAGAGAAAATTTTCACACTGCCATTTATTAAAATTACACTCAGCGCTTTCCTCCCTTTCGTTAGAAACATTAACAGATCATTGGTGCTGTTCTCATCTCACCAGTGGGGAAACAACAGCACAGAGATTAAGTGGCAGTTTTAAGGTGAAATAAATAGCTGCAGCAAGCCCATGGGAGCCAGAGACAGACCTGGCTGAAAGAAGAAATTAAGTTATTTTGCATGTTCACCATAGCCCCTGATGTCTCTACAGGCTGAGGCAAAGTGGTTGGGAACTGCCCTGCAGTTTTGGATTGGATATTGGTAAAGTTCTTTCATGGAAAGGGCTGTCCAGCCCTGGCACAGCTGCCCAGGGCAGTGGTGGTGTCCCCATCGCTGGAGGGGTTTAAAAGCTGTGTGGATGTGGCACCTGTGGACAGGGGTCAGTGGTGGCCTTGGCAGTGCTGGAGGAATGGACTTGGTAATCCCAGAACTCTTCACCAACCTAAATGATTCTATTTGTCTATGATATTGACCTAATGGAGGGAGGAAGGGGTTGCATGGCATTGCAGTTGGGCTCTGTTGTTCGGGGAAGTGCACACTCCAGTTCATAAGACCATGGGCTTCACCTTCTCATCTGAGATAAACCCAAAATCCAAACTTGACTTGCTGTGCACAGAGTGCAATAAACACAACCAAAGTCATTCACTACAGAGCTTTGGAAGCATTGGCTGTGGCAGACTCAAGCAGCAAAGCAAGCTTGTCACTCAATACAATATAAAATTTCCCTTTACTTTTACTCTTCATAGAAAAAGAATTCAGGGGTTTGAGAAAGCAATTTTCCACATACTTGTGTGGGCTCTGGACATGTGGAGATAACTTTACATTGGTGTGAACAGAGGGAGTACTTTTCTTGACTTCTTCCCATGCCTTCACATGGGTTTCTACTGAGGAGTCAAACAGGAAAAAACAAAGGTGACAGAGTCCTACCCAATAGCTGTGCACACAGGAGGAAGAATTATTACAATTAAGAAGTAATAATTGTGTATTGGGGTAAATTTGGAATGTCTATACCCAGATCTCTGGCTGTCACATTTTTTCTCCACCCAAATTCTGCCTTTTGGCACCTTCCTGTACCAGTCTAGCCCAGCCTGGTACTCGGATCTCCCCACTGGCTGCACAAATCAGCAGAGAACGCTTCCTCAGCCCGTATCCGCCGCCGCCTCCGTCAGGAACAGCCTCGGGGAGGGAGGACAGATGGATGTCACCGCCGTCGCCTCTCCGGGGGAAGGATCCGCGGTTCCTGCAGGGCACCCTGCGCTGTGCCCCCCTGGCACAGGAGAGATGCCCCAGCTCCGCAGCATCTGCGGCTCCGTGCCCCCGGAGAGAGGCGGGAGGGCAGGAGCAGCCCCTTCATTCCAACGAGGAAAGAAACAGGCAGTTCGCATTTAGAAAAAAAAAAAAAAAAAGAATTAAAAAAAAGAGTAAAATAAGAAAAAAAAAGAACAGAAAGGTAAAAAATGAAAAAAGAAAAAGAAAAAGGTAAAAAAGAAAACAAAGAAAAAAGAAAAAAGAAGAAGAAAAAAGAAAAAAAGAAGAAAAAAAGAAAAAAAAGAAAAGAAAAAAGAAATAAAAATAAGAAAAAGAAAAAAAGAAAAAAGAAAAAAGAATAAAGAATAAAAAAGAAGACAAAAAGGAGAAAAAAGTAAAAAAAGGATAAAAAAATAAAAATAAGAAAAAAGAAAAAGGAAAAAAGAAAAAAAGAAAAAAAACGAAAAAGGAAAGTAAAAAAGAAGCAAAAGAAGAAGAAAAAAAGGAAAAAAAAAAACGAAAATAGGAAAAAGGAATTTTAAAAAAATCTAAAAAAAAGGTGGGTTTGAGTCAGCACCATGTCCAATGGAAAAGTGCAGTGGAAACAGCAATGAAATTTACAAGTGGAAAAAGTGTTTAAGGTTTATTTGACAGAAAAAAAAATGTTATTTTGATATGTATTCATGTATGGCACTTCGTGCAGTAGTCTCCAAATGGCACTTTCAGATGCAACTACAGTATGCATAATAAATAAAAAATAACAAAAGAGTCCTGGAAAGCAAGGAACTTGTGCCACTGCCAGGAATGGCATTGCTAAAATGCTGGGTTTAATCCCATTCCATTTTTTTATGGGCTTGAAAAAATACCTCATTGCATCACAGGGGACTACTAAACCTCATCAACTTATTCAAAATTCCTCTATGTGCCACATAAGGGAGAAAAAGGCAAGACAAAAAGTAGCTGGTATGAACTCCCTGCTGGCAGAGAGGCACACACCTGCCTCGCATTTCCCCACTGCCAATATCCGTGTTTGCTCTGGAAGCACAATGCAGACAAATACAGTGCCTCAGGTATTGATTAAACAGACACTAAGAACATGCCCAAAACGAAGTGCAAACAGGCAACAGTTTTAGTGTGGCCACTGCAAATATAAAACCACTGGGAAAGCTTTTTGGAAACAGCCAGAGGCATCATCCCAACAGACCTCCCAGAAAAAGAGACCCCAGCCACCTGCTTGTTTTTTATTGCAATCATTTCCAAGGGCCAGAAAGACCTGGAAGATCAGGCAGCTGTATCCTGCATACCTCAGGTTGTGTTAACTGCAGGAAGTTGGTTTCTGTCTAGATCACACTTCTGGAAAGGCATCACTCTTGGGACGGTGATGCTGCTGCTGGCTTCAAGCACAAATCTGTGGTTGTCCAGAGTGGAGGACTAAGAAGGGTGGCACAATCACAGACGGCAGGGGATGCACTCAGTGGGATTACAAAAAAAATGTGCTGCTGCACAAAATTAACTTCACCAGGCAATACAGTGACCATACATCAGGAGATGCAGAGAGCTCCTTGCCCATGGGTGGCTGGGCAGGAGAAATGGGTCCTGTTCAAGTCCAATTTTCCCAAACTGCTCTTAGCATCTGTGCAGGGATGAAACAGATTTCTTGCTTATCTCCATACCCCAGCAATGGTTTAGCTCTGAGGCATCCAGAAATAGTCAGGTGTCCTCTAGGAAGAAGTTATCCTGGGAAGAGAAGATGTTTAATAAATGACATCTAAAAGGTACTCTCCAACTCAAACCATTCCATGGTTCTATGAACACTCGGTAATGTAAAGGTTCCTCCTCCCTGTGTAGTTCCCATAATTAGCTAATACCTACCCTCTGCAAAGTACCTGACAAGGATTTCCAGTCTCACTCACCCAGTTCTGCATTTCAGTATGATTCCAGCATAACCCCAACCTTGGGCAGGATACACAGAGGATGGGATGGCTGCATTTTATACCTCTGTCATGCCAAGGAGTTTATTGGAAAAGCACTGAAATCTCTTTCTCTCTTGCCCGCGCTAATAAAATAAACTTGGACTCAAGACTAGGAAAAAAAAAAAATATTTATAGCAGAAACTTGTAGGGTCTGATTTTGAAAAGAGCAGCTAATAGGAACCTCAGATGCTGAGCTCTGCTACCATAAGATTTCTTTGTGGAGCTGTCTAGCCAGACCCCCTCAAAATTTGCTTCACTTAACTGGGTTCTAGAGAGGAAACTAATGAAGGAGTTTTAAAAAACACAGTCCTATAAATAATTATTCTTGGAGGGGTGTGCTTGGTGAGACCATTTCAACAGAGCTACTAATTTCAACAGTAAATTGCAAAGTAACAGGAAAAATTATGGGCCTTTAATTTTTGATCTAATCACACAGTTTTTATTTACATGATCTACTAGTTAATGCCACCATATTGAAGCTGACAGACTGTCCAAGTCGCTTTAGTCTCTAATTACTGAAATGAAGCAAGCACCTCTGTTGAATGATGTGTATTTTTTCCTGTCACCATAAAACAGACCCCCCTCCCTGCGATTTAATCAGACCCACGTCCTTTCTGTAAATAATGTTTAATCATCTTAGCCAACCTAATTTTTATAATGGCCCCTTTCAGTGGCGCTCAGAAAAGATATTAATCCACAATCACACATACACACACATTCTAAAGGATTGTTTTCTCAAGATCTGAAGATATTCATGGTCCTCTATTCATTAGGAATTATTTTCAAGATCAGATTAACTGAGTCACATAATATTTGGGGGATTTGTTCCAAAGCCCATCCTTATGGTGAGTCTGATGGTCTGGTACCTGCTGCCAATACCCTGTGACGGCAGAACAATGACTTTGTAACATTTAACCAGGAATTAGTGGGGAGCTACTAATCCTGCAGCCAGGTGAGTTCGAAGTAGTTTCTCACAGGGACATCAAAATGATCTCATAGGGCTGGAACACTTCTGTTTATGAGGAAAGGCTAAAAGAATTGGTATTTTGCAGCCTGAAGAAAGGAAGATCCAAGTTGAGCCAATTGTGATCTTCCAGGACCTGAAGGAATTGACAAGAAAAATAGAGGGGACGATTTACAAGGGCCTGGAATGACAGGATAAGGGAAAATGGCCTCCCACTGCCAGAGGGTAGGGACAGATGGGACATTGGTGGGCAGGCCCTGGCACAGGGTGCCCAGAGCAGCTGTGGCTGCCCCGGGTTCCCTGGCAGTGGCCAAGGCCAGGATGGACAGGGCTTGGAGCAGCCTGGGACAGTGGGAGGTGTCCCTGCCCATGGCAGGGGGTTGGAATGAGATGAGATTTTAAGATCCTTCCAACCTAAACCATTCTGTGATTCTTAGGGAGTTATCAAGGGGGAGAAATCATTCAGAAACTCAGCAGTCTTAAAAACTCTTGAGTTATTCCATAAAAACTTCAGTCACCTGCTTCCTCCAAAGTAGCTGTGTTTTGGTACTGCATATCTTTGCCCAAATGGAAATTCAATATTCAACTTCCCTATATTTAGTGTCATGCCCCTCTGCTGGAGTAGTGTTTGTCCCTCTGTCCCCTAAGGGACAGTGATGATTAGGGCCAAGAAAAATCATCCATCAGGTTCTTACGTCCAATCAGAAAAGCACCCATACCTTTTCAAAGGTGTATTACATTGGCTGGGTGGTGGACAGATCTCTTTTTATTATTGTTTACAAATTTTGCACACAGTAGTGTGGAGAGGTACAAATATAATCGACTTTTTAAGAGCTTTATCAATTCATATAAACCCTTAGTATTATGAAACAAATAAAATAGGAGCCAGTTAATGTTCTTTTATAGCTCTAAAATGTAACACGGGTGAAACTGCATTTAAATAATAAGAATTTCCTCTCAAAATACTAGAATTAGGTTTTGGCCATACAGCCAGAGTGAGATTGTTATAACATGAGCCACATGAAAAACAGCATCTGGTTTCATCCACAGGGAGAAAAAAATAATCTTTGCTGTGACATAGCTATTCCAATAAAATGCATTTTTCTTTATGGGCTAACATGAAATGGAAAGCTATAATGAAAAAAAAGAAGACAACGAGAAAACCCACAACACAAAAAGCCATGAAGATCAAACTGGCCATGGAAAGTATGTAAAGCTGATTTAAAAGATTAGGAGGGACAAAGAGCAGAAATGTTCCATAAATTCATGGAAACATTAACAACAAAATCTGGAGATGAGAGAGAGTATCTCTATGTCTCCATGTTTGGAATGTAATTCAAAGGTTGGGGACCTCCATAAGAGATTTTCCCTTTAAAGGGGGGTTCCCTACATTTCCCTTTTACCAGAACTTCTGAAGATGTTGTTTCCAGAGCAAACACAAATTAGAAGATGACTCAGATGAAAAATGTGCATCAGGTAAATGTGAAATGCTCAGTAAGAAAAAAAAAGTCACACTCTGGAGGTTTCCTCTCAGCCCAGAAGCCCTCAGAGGACTATACAAGAAGACCAGGACTCTGGTAGCAAAAAATGATGTCTGAACCTTACAGGGAATCATTTGCATCCCTCCCTACCATTGACCCACCAAATATCCCTTTCTGGAAAATCAGGTCAGCAATCCGCAATAAAAGCTAAAAAGGGAAATGGGAAGAGGCAAGTTATTAACTTCATATATATTCAGAGCTTGAAATAATTTCCCCTTGAGATTTTTAAAGCCCATATCCCAACTCGTGTTTGGCTGCATTTCTTAGATCAATACGACTAAAGGAGCAACTTTCAGATCCTCTTGTCATCAGCAGGGGTTTTACCACGCAATTCAAGAGCTTCAAGGCCACCAGTGACTCCGGAGTTCCAAAACACCAATGCTACTGATTGTGTCTCACCAACTAGATGGGCTCCTGAACCCCTCAAAAAAGTACTGGGTGGGGATCCAACTATTCATAAACATGTCCTTGACTGTCATTTCCTGCAGCAAATGATGCACAGTGTGAGGCTCCATAAAATATGTTATATATGTTGCCATTGCTGTTACTTTGGTACCTCAGAACGTTTCTTTAGAATTAGTGTTTCTCTTCTAAGCTCCAGGGTGGAATATGAATATATAGGCAGACCTGCCCAAGGGGAGCCAAAAAGAAGCAAAGAGACATTCTTAAGAGGATCAGGAACTGATGGAGGAGTCAAGGTTGCAATGCAGAGACTCCATAGTTCTCAGGCCTTTTCTTAAATTCTAATAGACATAAACTCCAGAGGAGTGTCCTCACTCAGCCGGATCAAGTACCAGAGAATTGAACCACACCCAACATTTTGAATTTCCTTGTTCCACTGACAGATTTTGTACCACTAAAGGGGGCAGCACAAATTGGGTGGGGGCAGCACAAACTGGGTAGCTTCTTGCTTGTACAACTGCAGTACGCAGGGGTTTCATTCCTAGATCCATATTTGTAATTTGAAGACACTGTGGTATTATCTTTGGCTAACAACTAGAGAAGTGGATGAATCAAGAGGAGCAAGGGGCACTTGTATTCTCCTCTCATGTGCACTCCTAGGAGGACACCTCGATACAACATGCTCAATTTGCAAATGAAAACAAAGATTTTTTCCACCTTTGCAAGTGACTGTACCTGGCACCTGTAGCCTTGTACCTGTGTATAGTGCTGGGGGCTTTGCTCCCTGCCCTATGGGAACTCCAAACAACATGTGAAAAAGGAGGAAGCATGAGCCAAGGAAGCACCTTCTCAGCTGAAAGGAGTAAGACAACAAGTTTGATTTATGCCATCAGAGAAAGGTTAAGGTTGGAAAAGACCTCCAAGATTGACTCCAACCTGTGACTGATCTTCACCTTGTCACCCAGCCCAGAGCACTCAGTGCCAAGCCCAGGCATTCCTTGGACACCTCCAGGGATGGGCACTCCAACACTTCCCTGGGCAGCCCATTCCAATGTTTAACAACATTTTCTATGAAGAAATTCCTCCCAATGTCCAGCCTGGCCCTCCCCTGGCCCAGCTTGAGGGCATTCCCAATCCTCCTGTCCCTGTTCCCCAGGAGCAGAGCCTGAATCCTCATCTATCCCCTCCTGCCAGGGAGTTACGTAGAGCCAGAAAGTTATCTCAGCCACTCTTTAATGATTTGCTCTCCAGACCCTTCCCCAGCCCTTTTCCCTTCCCTGGGCCAGCCCCTCAATGTTGTAGTGGATTGAGTGGCTGGCTCCTCCCCTCCTCACCAAAAAACAATTAATGCAAAACCAGCACAAATGCCTTTCTTGTTTTGAGGGTTCCAAAACTGAAACCAGGACTCCAGGTGCAGCCTCACCCAGCAGAGAGGGACAATCACTTCCCTGGCCCTGCTGGCCTCGCAATGGCAGAGACAAGCCAAGATGCCACCAGGGGCCACCTCGGCATGCTGCTGCAGTCATTCCATTCTGAGTCTGCTTTCCTGTCACAACAGGTCATGCAGGACTGCAGAGTTTCTGCCATGGCATTTCCTTACAGCTGTATTGGGGTTTATAATTCTTACATGTTTGTCATCCCAAGCAAGAGCAGGCACAGTGACCCATGTGTACCTGCAAACACCCTGCATGGCTCCTACAAGCGCTTTTGCCTCCCCAGAAATCACCCCTGTGTTGCTTTCCTGGTCATGCTCCTCACTGTAAGATCTACAAAGCTCCCACAAGTTGTGCTGACACAACAATAATCTGGAAATATCCCTCTGGCGGCGCCTATTGATTGTCGCTGCGGGTGGATTATACGAGGGATCTATCTTAATTACCAGAAACCATCTCCTTGGAATGGCCAGCAATGTAGCAAAAATGATGCACGAGGAGATCCATTACTCTCGGGGAAAGGTCAATCCAATAGGATGTATGTTTGCATTCAGGTCAAGTGATGGCTAGTCCATCACCACCCTCCGTTCTCACTGCCCTGTCAGCTCTGTAATGGCTTCACCTCTCCTCTGTACCTCTCACCTCCCTCTCCCTGGTACCAGACTGATAACATGAATTAGGGCAGCTGGAGGTAGCAGGGCACAGCTGTATTATCACAGATGATAAACAGTGTCAAAGGCAATTATGGGAGCTGCAAAGAGAAGAGGGAAGTTTCAAACCCATCCTTTGCTTTTTGGGCTGTTGGGAGGAGGGTACCTGGCCCGTAATGAGAGCAAAAAAGGGAAGGTGGAAGGAGGAAGCCAGCTTTGCTGCCTCTTCCTTCATGAAGCACTTTCTCTACTTCAGTAGCATCTCTGATCTGCTGGAAACATGGATCTGAATAAGGGCCATGGAGTATGGCAAGGGAATGGGCATGTGAAGAAGCTTGCATGTGATTCAAGAAGGAGGTGGATGTTAATGGAGAAACAAATATATCCACAATGGTCACAACTAACTGTGGCTCCACCTGGAAAAAAGACATGGCAGATACCAATGTCTGGCAGAGGTGATTGTCAGAGGTTTGCTGCTCCAGAAGGCAGCCTAGGACAGGAACATGGATAGGAAACAACGAAGAGGGTTCTGAAGTTCTTAGGACCCACAGAATCATGGAAACATTTAGGTTGGACAAGACCTTGAAGTCCAACCATTCCCCTAACACAGCCAAGGCCACCACTGACCCCTGTCCCCAGGTGTCATAGCCACATGGCTTTTAAACCCCTCCAGGGATGGGATTGTCTCTCCACCACTGCCATGAGCAGCTGTGCCAGGGCTGGACAACCCTTTTTGAAGGTATTTTGCCTAATATCAACTCGAACCTCCCCTGGGTCTCCTCCATCAGCACCTACATGAAAAGGAGAGAACATCCTCCTGTCTGCTCTGGTGTCAGACACCAAGGACAGTTTTGTGCAACCATGGCACAATGTCCAGTGGTGCTGTGACTAATGCAGCTGCTGCCCACGATCCTACGACTGTGTGCAAGCTGAGTCTATCTTGTAAATTGCCTGAATTAGGTGCTTTACTCCCCACACAAAAGGCCCTTGTCTGTCATCAGATCACCCTCCCACAGATGCTGTCAAGCCTCCTCTAGCTAGAACCAAAATAGATTTGTGAAATGGAAGGCAGTGACAAGGTTTACCATGGGACGTTATGTCTATTTGCTATCAAAAAATACAGATTCAGTCATATGGAAAAAGAAATAGGATTGGCTACTTCTTAGTGCTAAGATAACATTTTAGCCAGAAGTGGAAAAGCCAGTAAAGTAAGATGACTTCCTACAAAGCCACCTCTGTGTTCCTCGCTTGTAATGGACACAAACCCAGCTATATCTTCAGAGTCCCTCTCTCATTTTCTACCTTCCCCTTCTTAATATCTCCTATTGTACTTCATCAGTACCTGCTAATGGTATTTCATTACAAAAAGAAAACACACACACACACAAAAGAAAAACCAACCAAAAAACCCACAAAAAAACCCAACCCAACCCAAACCAAAAAAAACCTCAAACCAAAACAAACAAAACCCAAAAAACCCAACCAAACAAAAAACCCCAAACAAACCAAAACAATCAAAAAACCAGAAAACCCCCACAAAACAAAAACCATGTCAAGTCTGGAATTCTGGGGCAGAAGGACATTGCAAAACTGTGTCCTTCATAGAATCCTGGAATCACAGAATAGTTTAGGTTTGAAAGGACCTGGAATATCATTTTGTTCCAAGTCACCTTCCACTACCCCCGGGTGTTCCAAGCACTGTCGAACCTGGCCTTGGACATTTCCAGGGATGGGGCAGCCACAGCTGTCTGGGGAGCCTGCTCCTTCTTATCTCTGCATCTTAACTCTCGTGAACTTTTTGGTAACCAGCACAGAAACTCTTTCTGGGTAGCTAGCAAGGGTGTTCTGCAACACTTTTAATGATGGCCTTATCTGGAATTGCTTTATTAATATTTATTAAGTGATCACTAGCTGCAGGTACATTCTTTAATAACTTATTTATAAAGCATGCTATAAAACACATTAAAAATACATTCTTTAACAGATAACGCAATAACAAGATGCTGTAAAGCAAACTATAAAATGTAAATGACGGCTGTACCTGAACTGGAAACACATTGAAGGCTAGGAAAAAGGGAAGAGAAGAAAGGCAGCTGCACCCAACAGGCCTGAAAACAAGCAGCACCCTTTGGGTGACAGCAGGATTAATTCAGGTGATATTAAAAAGACAAATACAGAGCACCGCAATGTGTTGACCCATGGCTGTGGGCAAGCAGAGGGAGACATAGTTACTGTATGTAATAAAAATAAATATAAAAATATTTCCAGGCAGGGTGAGAAAGTGCTTCTGCTGCTACTTGTGGGTGGGGATGGGACCCTCTGGATCCCTGCAGCACCCTAGCCCTGCTCATCTCTCTCAGTACCTCTGCACTCTTTGCTTTTTGGGTACCTCTTGTCTTCCCTCTTACCCCTCCTCTTTACCCTTGTGCTTTCTCCCTCTTTCTCCTCTTTTCCCATCTCTCTGACCTCCCTCCATCTTCTTCCACCTTCTTTATTTGAGGTTGCCAGTGATATCATTAGAATTTCACTGGAGTACAGAGAAATTGAAAGCTTTTAAGCATGAGATCCATGGGATCCTGGAAGAGGGAGATGGGTACTGTAGTTACCATCACCCTTTCCAAACCCACTGGCAAGGCAGGTTTGGTACTCAGTCTCCCACACAGCCATGGTCCCATCCTTGCCTCCACACGGGCCCAAGGAAAACAGCAGCAGCATTCTGTCAGCTTTCCTTCCACCAATCTCCAATCAATTTCCTCATTCCAGAGCGAACAAATGCCCATTTTTAACCCCTTAGAAAATCCCAGCCATTTATGGGATTGGAACTTCCATGTGAGCTGACCAGCGCAGTTCCTGTCAGAGCAAAAATGGGGTGAATAAAAAGCAAAATCATTATATCCCAGGAGCAGTTCACAGAAGCTGGAAGCAGGCAAATCCTGCTCACCAGAATCAGTCTTGGCTCAAATCCTCTGCTCCCCACTTTCACACCCTTCTAGGGATATTTTCTGCTCAACACTTGCTCTTAACAGGTTCAGTTCTCTTTATGCTGCTGAATGTCCTACTGAAAGAGAGAAAAGCCGCAAAAAAAGCATTAGCAACCACATTCAATTATAAATTAATTCTTTTGGACTAAGTGGAAAAGTTGAGGAGAGCAGAAACCATCATTTTTATACTTGGCTATGCAGAATAATTTTGGACTTTTTTAACATTTTTGTGTGTATATTCATAAAACTGCTGCTATTTTGGATGTGTAGGTAAAGAGAAGCCAGAGATGCCAGGCAACATGCACACTCCTGGCTCAGTCCTGATTTCCAGCTCTGAGGGGTTCTCAGGAGATCTAGAAGCTTAAAAATGGAAGCAGAAAATATTTGCAGAGAAATAAACTTTAAAAAAAAAAAAAAGTAATTCATAGAAAACCATAATTCTTTGCCAGACTGAACCTGTAGGTTCCCCGGACAAGAAATTATCTACCTCTTTTTTTTATTATTTTCTCTCCTATTTTCACCTGGGGTCCCAAGGACTTTCCATTTCTTGTGAAATCAGCCTTGGTTCTGGACCACTCAGTCTCCTCATTTCCTCCTTACAGGAGCACTGAAACCTCTCTCCCAGCCTTTTCCTCTTCCCTCTCCCCGCCCCCCCGCCTCCTCCTGCGGCAAGCTAAAATGGCAAGACTAATTTCATTTCTTTTCCTTTAGTTTGTCTATCCGTGACAACCCTTTTTATGCATTTAATTCATTCTCAATTTCTCATAATCAGGAGAAAGGTGTCCCCTAAGGTTAGGAGAGAGCTTGTCAAAAAGGCAGCGTAAATTTGCAGAGGTAATCACCAGTCTATCTCCTTTCCCCACTGTCCATGGAACTATTAAGTAATATCACTGTCTAATCTTTTTTGTACTTATTTATTTTGCAGCAAGAAACTAGTGTTATAAACACCCCTACTGTCAAAACTTGTCATCCTCATTACCTCAAGGCGAGTTCCATCTCAGTTATTCTAATTTCATAGTTTCTCGAATTTACAGCCGCTGGAAATTGAGTACAAAATCCATTATCATTTGTATATTTTAATTATGCAAATGAGGCAGCTCAGCTGCTCTGGCCGGGACCTGCAGGGATGCCTAACTTCAGTCTGGGTGATTACAATTTATCCAGTCGAGTCACTTTAATTGTAACAAGCTAATTACATTGTTCCATTTGGCTTTAACAAAAGAAAAGGAGAGGGGAAGGCGCTTAATGGCAAAAGGCCCTGCGCTACCGCCGCGTCTGGGCGCGGGGCGAGCGGCGTCCCCGCACACCTGCGGAGGGCACGGGCAGGATTTGGGCTTGGGGGGTCAGCCCCAGGAAGGGAGGCCAGGGCAAGGTGAACATCAGCCCAGGGCAAATCCCTCAGGAGATGCTGATCCGCTGCCGGCCTCCCAACACCTGGAGGATGCCCAAGGGGAGAGCGGCACGGCGCCCCTGCCAACCGTCCCGGGGCACCCTCCAACAAAGACAAATCTCAGCCTCGGTGAAAGTCTCAAGGACTGTTGGTCCCTCGGCATCAACTCTTTATCTCTTTTGTAAAAAAAAAATATATGATCTGCATTGATAGGCGTTTCATCCAGGTACANTTCTCAGACTCACAATAAATGCTCAGCACCTAAATTAAATACCCTGGAGAGGTGTAATATGGCTGCCCACACCTTCAAGAGGCTGTTAATAAATAATTACTTCTCTCACACTGGCCATCTGAGGATATCAAAACCTTTTGTAACTATTAATGAATGAAGCCTCGGTGTGAGAGAGCAGAAGCATATTCTCATCAGCTCTTTATAAATGGGGAGTGAAGGTGCAGCGAGGCAAAGCAGCTGTCAGGGTTTCAAGGAAAGAGGTGGATTTAGTCCGTCCAACTCACTTTTTCAGCTGGACACCTCCCACCCCTCGGTGTGAGCCACAGCTGGAAGGGTATCCTGTAGATCAGATCCCATCCCCAATCTGCACAATTCTTCTAAGCAACTCCCACAGTCTCTTACTCATGAGTTTCCTTCAAGCCTCCCTCCCTAGAAGTGGAAGGACCACTTGTCAGCTCCTGCGTGTGGCAGGGAAGTTTCAGCTCAAGGCTGGTCTGGGGTCCTGAAGGAAGGTGGAATCCTGCAAAGCAAGGAGAGGAGAACCATGTGTGGCTGCCAATCCTGCCTAGATTCTGGGGAGACCTCTTGTTTCGTCACAGTATAAGCTAGGTGGCTCTGCGGGAGAAAACAGATTTAAGGACAGCAGCTCAACCAACAGGCAAAAATTTGCATGCATGTGGCATCTGAAGTTATCTCATAAAGAATGATCTTGTTGGCCTCAAAAATGCTCCAAGCAGAGAACCAGCACGAGATCTCAGTCCATGCCAGCAGAACTACTCCAGGCTTGCATCTGGGTTGCCTGGTCTAGTGGAAGCTGTCCCCGCCCATGGCAGGGGGTTGGTCTGGATGACCTTTAAAGGTAATTTCCATCCCAAATAATTTTGGGATCCTGCATCTCTGTCTGTCATGCTGCCCACATGCGATGATTGAGTTCCAGGTCCTCCATCCTGGTCCTCATGACCACTGTGGATCACGACTGCTGAATTTAGTACTCAACACCAGGGTGAGACCTCCAGCATCCCCTTTGAAACATGCAAAAGGATCGTGCCTCTTCTTGTGACATTAGCACCTACCTACCCTTGGAAAAACACCTCCCCTCTTCAAAATATCTGCCTGATGGCTCTGGGATTAACTGGGAAAGACAATAATCACTCCTTGGCAGAGAAGAGACAAAAGAACCACATAGATCTTTTCCCTCTCCAGTTGCTAGGGATGTGTGTGATTATTGTTATTGTTATTTCCTTCGATACACAGCATTCAATTAATTTCCTTCGACACACGTTTATGGCGCTCCGAGGGGCGTTCCGGGAGCTCTGCTTTTCCAGCACATCCAGTTTGCCAGCATCCTTTGTGCGCCACTTTGGCTACTTTGAACGGGGTGAGGGGGAGGGAAGAGAAAAAGGGGGGGGGTGTTCCTTCTCAAAGAAGTGCTTGCCCTTGGCCACGTGCACAGGTGCTGAGGAGAGAGAGGCCTGAGCACAGCTCGTGTTATACCCAAGTGAGTGTTCGTGGAGTCTCGTTCAATAAAGCAGCAGTAACCACCATCTTGCTGCATTCCCCTGCCAGCCACCAAACCATGGCAGGGAAAGGAAATTGAACCCATTAAACATGCACACAGATGCCTCTGTGCCATTGCCCCCCCTCAGGAGGGGATGAAGGAACCTCTATTAATTTTTTTTTTCCTTTTGCGCCTTCACCAAATGCAGCCATTTAATCTTTAAAAAGAGGAGGGAGGGGTGCAGGGGCAGGAAAGTATGATGAGGGGTAGCAGCAGCTATTGTAATATAGAACCAGTGCGTCTCCAGGAATGAAACCACTCTGTCTGTCACTGTTGTACCATATGGGGTGCTGCTGACATCCATGCTCACCACGATATCTTTGTATCTCCTTCCCAAGACACTTCCCAAGGAGCTTCCCAACCTCCCTGCACCCAGGGGCTCCCTCCCTCCCCAAGTGCCCTGTATTTGAAAGGCCCTGCCAGGTCTCTGGACACCCTGCTTAGGTTTCATCAGCTCTTTCTGTTGGAACACCTCACTCTGGAGGCAGGCTGACAGAGTAAGCCTTGCTCACCTGCACAAGAGAAGGCTCCAGGGAGACCTTAGAGCCCCTGCCAGGGCAAAAATGAGCTCCAGGAGAACAGAGAAGGACCTTTGACAAAGGCATGTAGTGACAGGACAATTGGGAATGGTTTTAAAAGAAAAGAAAAAAGTTTCAGATGAGACATTAGAAAGAAAAGTTATATTCTGAGGGAGGTGAGGCACAGGCAGGTTTCCCAGCCGGTGGTGATTGCCCCTTGTCTGGAAACATTCAGGACCAGGTTGGAGAGAGCTCTGAGCTACCTGATCTAGTTGAAGGTGTCCCTGCTCCTTGGAAGGTGCTTGGACTAGATGGCCTTTAAAAGTCCCTGCCAGCCCAAAGCACGCTTTGACTTTGTGATTCTATGATCTCCGTGACTCAGGTCTTCAGGAGCCCCCTAGCCCTGGCCAGCAGACACTGGTTTGACAGTCTGGGGACCCCAGTGCTGTTGTTAGACACACAGACACACACACACACTCACTTTGGTGAGAAGGCATGAACTGTTTATTACGAAAATCTGACTTTGCTTTTACAGTATTTCTACAAAGGCCAGGGATTGGGGGAGAAGGTTGACACCTCTCCCCATCCCATTGGTCAAGACAACCGTCCATCAGCTGCCCATATCACCAAAACAAGAATGTAAACTACCTTGAATTAAGAAAAACATTGCTTCTATTTATAACACCTGTGTGTGAGAAAAAAATCTAAGAACTATGAACTGTGAGACACACAGAAGGTTGAAAAATCAGGGCGACACCCCAGCGCTGTGGCACTGACAATTCACAGAACAGCTTGCATGGCTCTGGCTCCACAGCCACAGCAACCCCAGCAAGGGGCATTCCAAGGCACAGTGGGGACCTGCTGAGGGTCCTCCTGGCAGCAGCCGGATAGGGAAGAGCTGCCACCCACTGTGAGATGGTGGCACTTAAGGTGCTGGACACATCCATGGACAGAGTTGTGGGTCATCTTCAAAACCCAGCTATGTCCTATGTTACGCAGAGAATCACAGAACAGTTTAGACTGAAAAAGATTTCCAGAATTACCAGTTCAAACCAGTTCCCCTGGCACTGCCAAGGCCATTACTGACCCATGTTCCCAACATCCACATCCCCACATCTTTGAAATCCCTGCTGGGATGGGGACTCCACTAATGGCCTGGAAAGCTGTGCCAGGGCTGGACAGCCCTTTTCTTGGAGGGATTTTCCCCAGTGTCCAATCTGACCCTCCCCTGGCCCAGCCTGAGGCCGTTCCCTCTCCTCCTGTCCCTGTTCCCTGGCAGCAGAGCCTGACCTCCCCAGCTGTCCCCTCCTGGCAGGGAGTTGTGCAGAGCCACAAGGTCCCCCCGAGCCTCCTTTTCTCCAGGCTGAGCCCCTTTCCCAGCTCCCTCAGCCTCTCCTGGGGCTCCAGCCCCTTCCCCAGCTCCCTGCCCTGCCCTGGACACGCCCCAGCCCCTCAGTGTCCTTCTTGTCCTGAGGGGCCCAGAGCTGTCCCCAGGATGGGAGGTGTCCCATCAGTGCCAACACAGAAGATGAAAGCATAGCTGTGTGCCTTTACACAGCTCTCTGGCATCCAGGTGAAATGCCACCCAGGCATTTCACTGAAACCTCCACCAGATATGAAAGAATAACTTCTCCTATGGGTTTTTAATGTTTGCTATTTCACTGAGCACTATCATTGACATAGAAGGCACATTTAGCTGTATATCTCTAATGGTACACGGATAAAATGCCTGGAGAAATAAATAATAATAAGCTCTTTTATAGCTTCTTATACTTGCAGATCTCAGATTAATTGAAATTATATGCCTTATGCCTGCTCATCCTCTGGACAGAGATTAAAATGGAAAATGAGCATTTGTAGCTACGTGGATGAGAATACAAGGTGGGATTTTTTTTTCTGATGGTCTTTTGTTTAGAATTTCAAGGCTTGAACCAAGCCCCTGAAGGTAAAGGAGGCTTCTGGGATTTACACCTCATTCTTTTTCCATAAGACAATTCCATAGCACACCTGTCCCTTCCAAAAGGTCAAATTGTTCAAGTTTTGCAATGTTCAGTGAAGGTTCTCTTAAATTCTTTCAAGGTAAAGTGATTTGAGGGCCTAAATACTGTTGTAGGTTAATAGGAATTGTGTTTCTAAATCCACTAAAGTGGGTCTAGGGATGTTCCAAAGTGGAGACTCAACTTTTGGCCTTCCCAGAGGTGCCACCACGAAGGTGGTTGATAAAAGGCCATTGCCTTCAGCCATTGAGAGGTTTCAGCCAGAGGGACACAAGGGAGGATGCAAGAGAGAAAAATGGACAGACAAATATTAAATGGAAGTGGGATGGGAGAATTTTTGTCCTAGGCGGAACAGACAGAATTTCTTTTAAGATCTAGTAGCAGAACAGCCCCACTGGAAGGCAAACAAGGCTATTGTCACACTCATGGCACATTCGAGGTGCTTCAGACATGAGAAGACACAGCCCAGAAGTTCAGGATTAAAACAGTATCTCTAATTTTTCAAGTGCTATTAGCAGACTTGGAACTATTTCCTTTCAACTTTCATTTTGGCTGCTTCCCTTTCATTTTAGAAGACTGTGCAAAGACCCAAGCCAAACCAGAAATTTTATTTTTGTTCAAATAATGTCAAAAAAGTAAATATGCTCATTTGAGTAAACCTAGGACAACACTTTATTCAGCTCTTCAGACAAGATGTCCACTCAGATAGTTTTATTTCACAAGCACCATCTGTAGATTAAAGAGAACAGAGACATGGAATAGGTCTTCTGGGTCAGGCTTTTTTCTTACTTTAGGTAGTAGAAGACATGGATCTGAATAAGGACCTCTAGTTACGGTTACATTAAAAACATCAATGACATTTCTATCACAAATTCCAGGTATCCCCCTTCAAAAATCTGCCCCTTTCCATGCTTAAGTTTTCTTCTCTCAGGAGATAAGGGGACGGGAGAATAGATTCCTGAACAACATTAATAAAAAATGGTTATCATATTTTTGGGTTAATTTTTAAATTTTGCGGTAACAGAGGTCTGAGACATAACTTCCTGCTTTTCATTTAGTTCTGGTAACAAGTTTCAGCCCTGCAGAACGAAAAAGGTACTTTGGGACAGCATTATTACAGCAATAATGACCTTTTATGCATGCTGTAATCATTTTATTATGTAGCCTTATAGTAATCCATACTCATAAAGTCTCAGGATTCCTCTCTCTAATGTCCTCTCTATTAATTGCTGTTTTCATCAAAAGTTAAATTGCTATGGTCAATAATTTAAATTTCATTAACATGAAAAGAAAAAAAGAAGGGGGGGTGATGCAAGGAGGTATTGAAATTGCAAAGAGAAACGTTTTCACAGAATCACAGGATTCCACCACTTTATTCTAAGAAATATTCTGGCTGATTTAGTTCATGCAGACGAACCAAAGAGCTGCAGCAGCAACTCCTCCTACCACGTATTTTTGCAGCGTGGTCATGCTGATGTGCTTGAAATACCAGCTTGATGGCTGGTGTAAACATAGCACCATCCATGAATTCCAGCAGCCGCTGGTACAAAATGAGTGCCGTGCGGAAAGACAGGCACTTCACGTAATTAAACAGCCAAGTAGGCAAACCCAGACAAAAGAGCCATAAGTTGTCAACAGGCAGCTCGTAAGGCTATATATCATGGCTGATACATGGCACGCCTGATGCTGTTGCTATCAGCAAAAAAAA
>WBMY01015693.1:3531-21984 GCA_013397315.1 Donacobius atricapilla
AGGGATGACAGGGGATATCCCTCCATAGGCCCAGCTGTAGTCCATTGTTTGACTCTTTACTAGGTCACCGCAGTGAATGCTCTTCTCTATCCGGGGCTTCTGACAGAGTCCTTCCAGCAACCATTGCTCCTCTTATAAAGCTCTTTGTAAAGTTGCTCCTTTGTAAAGTTCTCACTATGTCCCTTTCCTTTTTCTTCTAGTAAAACTGTGGTTCGTACAATCACAACATAGCTCTAGGATCTTTGAAAGCACTACTCTCCATTCTCTGAAAGCAATGATAATATCTCAGAAATTCTTCTGAATATTGTGCTCTGAGAGGGAAGTTCTCCAATTTAATTTAAGTAATAAAATTCAATGTTCTAAAGTCCTGTGGGTTTTTAAGGTTTATTCTTTTGGGTTTGGCTTCTTGGAGTTTTTTTTTGGTTGGTTGGTTGGTTGGTTTTTTGTTTATTTGTTTTGCATAAGCTTAAATCCAAAGAGACGTATGTCTTTAAGTCTGGTTTCTGAGATCAATCATTTTCTGCCAAAATGCTCCTGTTTTCAAAGTTGGTTAGGATCAGATGCTTTGAAAATAGACCTGTGCTGACCAATTATTGCTGTTATATAAGCTTTAGTACTTCTTTAAAGACTGAGCCTGTCAAGAATTTAATTTGACAAGCTGAATCATACCAGATCATATATGATGGATTTCAAACTAAATTGCATCTGACCATCTGTACACAGCAGAAGAGCACATCTTTATGGAATTCCTCATGTGTTCACTTTTTCTTTTTTGCAAATATCTTACTCCATACTGTACTTCAAGAGATTTCTTTTGACAGAGAGATGTTTTCTCTGTTATGGCTTTTAAAGTGCAGAATGGCTGAACTACAAAAACTCTTTCCTAACAACACAAATTTGTTGTAGATTATAGAGAATCCAAACAAGTCATTATTTGCTATGTTGTCCTGTTGGAAAAGGATTTTTATAAACTATCTTTACCCCTAGTCTGTACTGCAGCAGTAGACCAAATTATAAAATACTTTGCTCAAATCCACAAACTCAAGTAATATTTTTTTACATACAGAATTCTTTTAGTGATTCTCCGCTAGATAAAAATAAATCTCATTTATACCCTTTTCCCCCAATAAGATGATTTTGTGCCTGTATAACATCCAATAAAAGCTTAGATAAGGTGATTTTTTTATTTAAAACAAAGGAGGACTTGAATTTCCTTGTAAAATTCAGGGGAACATTTTGGGATGGTCTGACAGCATTTCTAAATATCACAACAACAATGACAGGTTTATTAATATATTCTGGGAATCACTGTGTATTAAGATCTGATATCCTATACTAGATTTCTCTCTCTAGTTTCTCACATGGTTGTATAGAAGACATGGAACAGCTACTGAAAAAACCTTTGCATTAAAGAGCTACAGAATGAGTTTCTAACATTTGACTGAATCTCTCTGACTTCATTTAAATACATATTTTCCACAGCTTCTTGTTCTCCTGATACTGATTAAATTTAAGATTTTTTTCCCTTCAAATTAATGAGCTTCCAAAAGAGTTTGCACGCATTTTAATGTGTATGCCGATACGTTCTGAAGATATGAAAATAACTACTCAACATTTTTCTGGATCTGACAAAAATAACTCTCTAATATACTTGTACAGTTATCTACAAATGCACAGACTCCTACTTTTGAAAATGAACAGATTTCCCTATGTGTATGTAGGAGCACCTTTCTTTTTGATACAGTCCTTCCAACCCATTAGGGATTGATCCATAACTTCATTAAAGTCTGCTCTGACAGCCAAACTGTTCTTTATACCCCTTTCTCAGTTGTACCTTCTCCAATTTTCTTTACATACAGATGAACATCCATGAACTTTTCCTGAGCTCTTAATATTTCCCCAATTATTGTTCCACCCTGTTTCCCAATGAGGTAGGAAAAGTCTAAAAGTCTCTGCATTGTGTTCATGAGATCTGGAGTGGCTGATATTTCTACAGTTTGGGAGAGAAATGTAAATTACACGGGAAATTATCTATAAATTCCTTCTACCATCAATAGAAAGAGGCTTTTCCAGAGTTTTCTAAAATGGGCCATGAAATAATTTCTCTGGTTTTTTTTTATTAGACATAAGAATGCTTGTTTTTGCACTCCAGCAGGTTATTGGATTCTCTGCAGATCAGCAGGGTTTAAAGTGAAATGTTATGCATGGCAAATTTTATTACCAGTGATAGGATTATGCAACAAATGCTGGTTAAATTGCTTGATCTTTCTCGTGGCCTTTGAACCTGTCTTTAAAGCTATCAGTTGTGCTATGTTTTGGCAGTTGGTTTGCATGGCAACAATATTGAATTGGACAGTAGAACTACTCAGTGAGCAAGCCATGAATGTCATCCATCTGGACTTCTGTAAGGTCTTTGTCACGGTCTCCAGCAACTTACTCTCTAAATTGGAGAAATACAGATTTGATAGATGGACTGCTCTGTGGATGAAGAATTGGTTGAATGTTCTCATCAAAAGGGTAGTGGTCCATGGCTCAATGCCCAGATGGAGATAGTGATGATGCTGTCCCTCAGGGGTCTGTACTGGGACTGGTACTGCTTCATGTCTTCCTCAATGACATAGTGGGATCCAAGTGCACCCTTGGCAGGGCTGCAGATGACTCCAAGCTGAGCAGTGCAGTTGACACACATGAGGGATGGGATGCCATGCAGAGGGACATGGACTGGTGCGACAAGTGGGCACATGAAAAGGTCCTGAAGTTCAATTAGATCGACTGCAAAGTGCTGCACCTGGGTCAGGACAATCCGTTAGTATCAATACAGGCGGAGGAATGAATGAATTGAGGGCCTGCAGGAAAAGGACCTGGGAATGCTGGTGAACGGAAAGCTCAACAAAAATTGATAGTGTGCACCAGAAAGCCGACTGCATCCTGGACTGCACCTAAAGAAGCATGGCCTCCAGGTCAGGGGAGGTAATTCTCTCCTTCTCCTTTGCTCTTGAGAAAACCCATCTGGAGTACTAAGTCCAGCTCTGGTGTCCTCAGCACAGGAAAGACCTATTGGATCAAGTCCAGCATAGAGCTACAGAAATGATTGCAGGGCTGGAGAACCTCTGCTATGAGGCCAGGCTGAGGGAACTGCATTTGTTTTGCCTAGAGGAAGGAAGGCTCTGGGGAAACCTTATTGCCTCCCTTCAATATTTTTTAGAAGTTTTAAACTAAAGGAGGGTCAGACATATACATATAAGGAAGACATTTTTTACAGTGGGGGTGGTGAAACACTGAAACAGATTGCCCAGAAAGATGGTAAATGCCCCATCCCTGGAAACATTAAAGGTTAAATTGGATGGAGCTCTGGGAAATCTGATCTAGTTGAAGATGTCATTGCTCATTGCAGGGGAGTTGAATTAAATGACCTTTAAAGGTCTCTCCCAACCCAAAATCTTCTATGATTTTATGACTATGAACTAACATTTTTCTGAGATTCACCAGTTTAAAAAAAAAAAGGGGAGGGAGTAAACAAAAGGGTAATCACAGATAACTAATGGCCTTTCTGAACACTAGGTCTACTCTGATAAGAAATTATTATGATACCTAGCCAGCCACAAAATTCCACTTTTAGCCATTTTGATAGCAGAACTCAATAATTTCAAGTTCTCCATATATGAAGTACAGCTCCCTGTTAACTTTAAATGATCTGTCAGTTTCTTCACTGATACTTGGGGAGTTAAAAGCTCCAAGTGTTATTACTGCTATATAGAAGGAAGAAGTGCCTTTCTGACATCTGCATTTGAAGGGTTTAGTTCTCTGCTTTTGATAATATTTGCTTGCCTTATGTAATCATAAATTCTTTAAATTTTCTGGAAGAAAAAATAATCTCTGTAACATACAATAAGAGAAAAATTAAGTTTGTATTGAAAAATGTAGTATATGAAGAAAAAGAAAAAAGGTAAGATACATCAAGGAATTTTACCTGGTCGATATTTTTCTCTCAGTTGAGCTGAGGATCTAAGTGTAGGTCACTCAAAGATGTAAAATTTAAGAGAGAAGAAGCCCTTCTATGCTTCTACAAGGATTCCAGACTTCTGTGCAGAAAACTCCTAAAGCACGTTAAAGTCTACCTCTATCAAGTCTTAGGCAAACCAGGGTGACAGTTTGTACAGGCACACTTCAGGAGTCAGGTATTTGATGCAGGAAAATCTCTCTCAAAGTCTCAAGAAGGTTCCATTGCTGAGAGGGAAATAATAAATTTGAAGATAAACCTACACTGTGTTTTTCAAACAACTAATTATGAGTCAATCTTGTCCTTTAAGGAAAAGAATAACATGGTGTTTAATGCACCCTCCCCAAAGAGTCGTGAAGAAAGACTCATGTTTGACTCATTTTCTCCAGTATAGTTTAACCCCAAAAATTCTACCTCTCCAGGCAGTATCATAATCACTAGGACTGCTAGTTGCTAGTTGTGTAGAAGGGAAAGAAGGAAGGGAGATACTTCATACCTTATCTCAGAGGCGTTTCAGTGTACATAAAACTATAAAATAACTGNGAGAGGAGAGGAGAGGAGAATTCCCTACTTTGCCGCTAAAGGCATTTACTCAGGGAAAATATTTGCATATTGCATGCCTATTTTTAACCTTTTATAATCTTGCTAAAAATGTGCCAATTAGTATTAACTCTGATGTATGACAACTATGGCACTATGAAATGGAATCAAGTGAATAATAAATTTCTTATAGATGATGAAACTACCTTTTTATGAGTTCACTGAACAGCAGTACTAAAATTGCAGAGGGAAGGGAGCACAGCATCTTCTGACAAGTGAAATAATAAAGAAGCATCTGCCCACCTTTATATCTAAGATATTTATTGCGTAGTATACCAGAAATACTTTCTAATTCTGCTGTTTTCCACAAATATGAGTCTCCTATTATTTAGCACAGTGGAAAAATACATGCCTACATGCTCTGCAGTGGCATATCTATGACAAAGAATTGAATCAGAACACCAGCAACCAAAGAAAAAATGTGACTTAAAATATGGTATGTGTTTATACCTCATGAGACACTTTGATGTGTACCAGTTTTTGAAAAACAAGACAGTATTTCTGTATAGCAGTGTGACGTTCAGCTATATCAGCTTTTAGGGGCACTTCAGTGCACTGCCTGGTAGACCCACACTAAGCCAAAATTATCTTTGACATAACTCATTAATTGTGCTATATTTAGTGTTTATCTCAGTTATGCCAATGCAGGGAGAAATAAGTCAGCAGGAGGTAGGGAGAAAAATCCAGTGATTTTAAGAAGAAATAGCCCTGAAGAGTTTTCCAAATCTACACACGAAGGAAAAAGGGAAATAATAGTCTTAAAAAGAGCTTCAGGAAGAACAGATCTCTCTCTCTCTCTAATATCTATTTTATTTTATTTTGTCTCCTAGACCAACCCATAACTCTGACCCAAATTTTCTCAGGCAAAGTTTTTCATGACGCTTCACATCACTGCCCCTAAGCAGGACCTTTAAGTCCCCAGTGCCTCCTGGGCATTTAAACTCAGGTTTCACTCCTCACCTCAAAGCACCCTTCACAGTATTCTGGTCTGCCACCTGGGAAGGAGTCAGAGCCATGCCATGGAGGTGTCTGACCTTCCTGCATGCTGATTGACCAGACACCTGCAGGTTCTGCTTGTTCAGTCACTTGCTTCCGATGGAGATTGACAATGACCAAGTTTTCCCTGCCTTCCTTTCAACTTAAGCCTCTCTTATCCTCTTTCAGAATTCATTCCCCTCCGTCTAAAATTTTAATGGAAATCACAAGTTAGGCTGACAGATGGGCAGTGTGATCATGTGACAGGTGAGCAAAAACACTGTACAACCTAGTTCAAAAGAGAGTTAGAAGGTCATTTTGGCAGTTGGGAATTTCTGTTTTGCACATCTTTCATCATTTCACTGTCTCTTATGGCACAAATAGTGGTTCTAGATGCTGGAGCCCCAGAGAACTCCTAGTTTGGGCTGCTTTTGTATTACAAGGTTGTTCTTTTAAGCAGACAAATTGAATTACATTCTTTACAAAGAAAAAGGAGAGAAAGAGAAGGTCATGTACTGTAAGACTATACAAGGCTTGCAAAACTGCTTAAACATGTTTGGAAAATTTTTAAGAGATTACAGCTTGTTGACTAAATTTGATAAAAGCTCTGATCTTTTGATTTGTTGACTATAAGCAATGCCTGGGGATATCTTTATGTAATAGTCCATTTCAGGTTGTGGAAATTCAGTTTATCAGATCTTCTGGAAAACAGATTTTAAATAATCAGTTTTGAGGACCTGCCAACCATCTCTTTTGTACTGTGTAAGCATCACTTAGTTTTGGCTTTTAGTCCATCCTCTTTCTGGCAGTCTTTTCTGTGATACAAAGAGATTAACAACCTGTCAAAGCAGGAAACAAAAAAAAGTTTGTTCTTTTTAAGAAAAGAATTTAAAAGTCATTTTATCTCCTAATATAAAATTCTTATTTTGGCTTTTTTGTCCTCTTGGAAATTTATATCAAACCTATCAAAATATGTATTAGACAATGAAAGAAAAAAAAATACTGACCAGAAAAATTTACCAGCCCATCTGCAAAACATAATGCACTGATTAAGACATGCCACTATGGTGTCTCCTTTTTTTTGGTTATTCAGATATTACAAAGTACAGAATTTATATGCAGTTAATACGTTGTATTGTTAGATATTTTAGATAGTCAGAATTATTTTGATGCAATGAAAGAACTTTTAAAAAAATACTGCATCTAGAACCAGTTTCCACTACTGAAATCAATGAATTAGGTTACCCTGGATCACTCTGAAACAGTCTGAAATAACTTTAATAGTGTTATTGTGCCAAAACCTATTGAAATTCTGTGGATGTTTTGTAGTTAACCTCTCTTGAAAGTATGAAAACTAATCTCATTGTATTTTGTTCAATTCCAGTGCAGAGATGCCGCCTTTCTCACATAGATTACCAACTTCTTCATCAATACCTATACATTGTATTCCCATAAAACAGGTTAGTAACCATCTTGGCTAAACTTATATAACAATTTTAAAAACTTTCCCTAGGGTCATTCAACGATTGAAGACTGGACTTTTGACTGACAGTTTCTTTGTGCAGCTAAGTGGCTACACTTACTCACCAACCTGAAATTCTATTACCCATTCAGCATTGGCTTTTCAATGAGAGCCAGTCACACTATTTCGAGTTTCAGACAAATAACTGCAGTTGGAATTACCTGATAGGGTGTGGTTGGGAACCTCCTCTTGCACAGTTCAGGTCTTCTATGGACATCTCTGAGACACGAATTCATAGAACCATAGAAGCAGTTAGGTTGGAAAAGACCTTTAATTCTGACTCAGTCTCACAGTCTCTGCCAATAAGAAGGCTAAGTGCCTATTCCTGACAGGCAGTTTACACTATATAGGATATATATACACATATTTATACATCTGTCCACACAAAGAACAGACATTCACATGAACACAGAGAACAATGACTCATTCTTCTTCCAGCTTTGGCTGAGCAGGAAGTCTGCTGGAGGGAAGATTTGCAAGATTCGGGGAAGCTACCGGTCTCATCCACTCAGATCAGTTGCAGTTTCTGGATTCCAGTCTCCTCAGATGCTGACACATCCACACACTCCCTTAATCCCAAGCCACTCTCTGCTGGCTCGTTCACCTTGATCTTCACTAGTGAGCCTACACTCGCTCTCACACCTGCATTCACGCCAGTTGGCACCACAGACCCACACACACGCACGTGGTCATGGGGTGAAGAGCTTCCTACTAGAAAATAACTGAAGGAATTTAACAAGGAGACATGACAGACTGCAGTGATCAGGATCAGAGCATGGCCAGAAACTGTACTGACCAGCTCCTGCTTACCTGCTAAAGGACTCTTCTATTCCCCTACATCCTCTATTTCCCATACTTTTTTCCTTTCCAAATCACATGACTACTTCCCCTTTTCCCACCTTTGTTTCCTCCTTGAAACATGCCTTAATACATTCTGTGTAATCCCAATATTTTCTTTCACCATACTGTGTCCATATCCCTCAGCAGGAAGTTCCTTTAGTTTCAAAGACGGCACAGGGATCTGTGTCTAATGATTCATTGTGATGGATTTCATACATGAACAATGGGGCTGAGGCTCTGCTAGGACTCTCCTGGGAGTGAGACAGACAAGATGCTTCCTCCTTGGAAGTTGTAATTTGGATTCCCTGTCTGTCATTACGCCGGTGTTCCACACTTGGCTTGTGGAGATAAACGTGATGGTTTGATGGTTCCCTGGCAACAGGTCTGGGAGCAGACACAGCACATTCTCTGCATCCCAGATTTTGAAATCCAGAACCTCTGTCTGACACTGTTCATTAGAGCACCTTGCAAGACACCCTGAAATCCTGGATTCCTTAATTGGCCAGATTAAGCACCTAATTTGGAAAATATTCTCCCATCCAGTCCTTGCACTTGAGTTGTCTGGTGGACAGGAAAATAGAGAATAGAGAAAACAACCAAACAAAACATCAAGAGGTTATGCGTGGACTACCTCCTTTTGTAAGGCAAAATAATTTTTCTGGGGAGATATTTCCATATACTTCTTGCCATATGCATCCTATTCCTCATCTAGAAAGTTCCTACATACTTTTCATCAAATAATGCTTTTTTTCTGTTATGTTATGCTAACATATACCAAGTCTAGTTATGTTATCCCCAATTTGGCAGCTGAGGAGACTAGTAGAGTAATAAGAGAGGACACTTCTAGAGTTTTATAAGCACTCTTTTTTTCTACTCTTGTGGCTCTTAAATTCCAAATGGCATAGGATAATATAGATATTAGGATGAGTTTGTTACGAGATAGAGCGAAAGCATGGCTTTAATGTCTTCCATACAGCCAGAGAAAGATTTAGGTATTTTTTTCAGTCTAAGGATTTGATCCCATTCTGATAAAATCTACTACCCTCACACCCTCCATCTGCTCACACTCCCACCCTGAGAAATAGGAAGGTACTGAGGTTTCCACTGCATGTGATTTTGTATCATTTAAGGGTTTGTGTTTTGGGTATTTTTTAATCTTATTGACAGAGAATTCCGGACTAGGAGAGCTTATCTATATGTACAAGGGCATGAAAATGGAGGGGAAAATGGTGTCACTACTTTTCTATCACAAATATGGAAAGTAGATAAGTTTATTTTTTCCCTTTGTTGAAGATGCCACTCTCTTAATCACATATTCAAACAGATAAAATAGCAATTGTGGGGAAGATTTCTTACCTCTCCCAACATCCAAATTTAAAAAAAAAAAAGGGAAAAGAATGGATATATTTAATAATTTAAGATAAACACTGCTAACCCTTCCTTCTGCAGTTTAACTTTCCTGCTAAAGAATCTAAAGGTGTAACTGTATAAAAAGGAAAGACTGCTGTATTACAAAATGGGATTTTCTGGTAAACATCCAATTTAATCCCACTTCCCTAAGGAGCAGGAACAGAGGTCAATATTATAAAAGTTGCAGATTCAACACTTTTTTAATTGGTCAGTTTTAATGTGGATAGGAGTTGCTTCAGACCAGGACGAAAGACCATGCACAAAATCTGCCCACTAGACAGAATCAACATATTTGATTAATTAGCTCCTTTTCTGACTTTTGGAACACAAATCTGTCTCCTGATGCCTAGTTTTGGAAGTCTGGAATGCAGACATATACCTCTGAGCCAGTTGTCTAGACTCCTTTCATTACGAATGCTAAGAAGTGGGAACTTTTAGAGAGTAGTTAATATGACCCAGTTTAAATGTCTTCCTCATGATAAGAGGAATAACAGCTCAGAATTGCCTTTTTTATGTTGACTATAAAAAGACTTCAGAGATGAAGCTCAGGAGTTGGTGCCTACCTGGTAGATTACAATACAAAGTCAGATGAAACTTCTCCCAAATGTCTATTTAATCAAACCATTTTCCACAAATGTAGCACATAAATACTTATTTCTTTAATAACTCAAACCATTATTTTTTAAAAAAAATTAATCTGACCCAAGTGAAGATGGGATCTTGTCCCTACTTATTATGCTGAAATGCATAAACAATTTTGATATAAAATAAACTAACTTTTCAGCAATTCCTACGAAAGTGCTATTTAAAATATACTAACCAGGATGAACACACAGGGAAGTTTAATTAGGCGTCTCTTAGACTAGGAAGTTTGATGAGGTTTAAAAGAAGAAATTTAATCGGAATTGCAGATTTTAAACTCTCAAAAGTTACAGTTTGCAAGTAGGTCTAGTTAGAATGTCATCCCAATATAGGCATGGTAACTTTAACAAAATTGTAACAGAAAGTCTGTGAAGAAGCAGATGCCAGAAGCTGAGGACTTGACAAGACATTGGGCATTGCATTGGACATGTGTGCCAACCCCAGATTATCTTCCTTGGAATATGCCATTTTGTACTCTTCAGACTAAGCCAATATTTGGAACAATGGCACTCAAAATGAAAAAAAACGGAAAACAATCACTAACTTTCTTGGTCTAATTTATATGAAAATAATAATCAAGCCAATACTTTGTTATGCAAGTCTAGAGAGTCTGGAACTATAACCCTAAAACTGAAGATCTCCATTCCTATCTATTCACTATAGTTATTAACACTATAATATTTTCTTTTGAGTGAAATACTTTGTTTCAGAGCAACATGTGAAAAACCACCCCAACTATAGCAATATATCAATGGTCCCATGCATATCAAGGTCACACTTCATGTTATTTTGAAAAGGTATGCATGCTCTGCTTGTCCTTCTGTTCTGAGGTTTCATGTACCCAGAACTGGGCTGGTAAAGAAGTTCAACAATTGCTCTTGCTTTGCAACTGTTCTTTGGAACAGCTTTTGTAACACCTTTTTTCCTGTATTTAAGTCCAGTCTCATCTTTGCTTATGTTTCTTAAATATCAGGCTTCTGAAGTCTGCTTCTGTAGAGCACTTAATTTAATGGAGTATGAATTCTCCTGGAGCGTTAAGGATTTAAGCTGCAATTAGCACAGGCTGAATGCTGTTTTTCAAAATCCATTTTCCAATTGGCTGGTTGGAATTTCGATAGTGATATTACCATATGCAAGCTCAAGTCCCCCATGGAGCACTTATGTCATTGCTAGCCATTTCTTTATCATTTCTAGTTAATGCAACAGGGTTCTGTACATATATTAGATATTTTAAATTCACACAATTTAGAGCATATTTCCCAAAAGTCAAGGGTACTGGTCCCACAGAAGTGTAATAATGTTTTCCTTTTTTTTTTTTTTTTTAATTCCAAAATGTACCTTGTGTTCTGGGAGAGATATAACCACTTAGATGTTGGCAGATACTACCAGTTCAGCTGTCCACCATGCCCTTTCTCACTGCCCCATGATTTCTTGGTTTCAAGTGTCATATCCTCTACAGAGGGGTCACCGTTTCAATGGCATTCAAGATAAAACATGGAGACTATAGCCTCTGTCAAAACATACATAAAAGGACTATGCAGAAAGGCCAGCTTCCAGAGCACTCTTCCTTACTTTGTCCTTGGAATCAGGTAGTGAAATGGAAGCACTTCTATTAGATGTTAAATGGATGCCAATGGAGCAGAGACATCTGTAAGAATACTACCAGCCCACAATAACATGACACTTGACTAAAAGATTATTTGAACTTGAAATCTGCTATATTATCCTCTTGACCAAAGGAGATGAAGACCCAATACAGCCAATACCAAGTTTTCATGTTCAATAAAGATATCAGACCATACTCTTACACACAAAATCCTCCAACTTTACATTTAGAAAAAAACCCCACTTCCTTATTAATAGCCATTGATTAACTATAACTTAATTTGCATATATTAAAGTAGGTACCTTTGAATCAAACTATGTTTTTGTTTCAGATGTGAAATTCTAAGGTTTTCTTTTTAACCCTTTTGACATCTGCAGTATGTAATATCCAAATAATGAACAGTGCTTTCCTCTGCGGAGTTGAGATTTTGTTGTGATTTCATAAAAGATTTAGATTTAATTAGATTCTAACTATAATGTGCTTTTCTTTGTGAGTAAAGTACCTGACAATGTGTTAACTCTCTGACAATGTATCCAGCCCCTGATAACTTCTGGTAGCAGTTTGTTAGCATCTCAAAGGGCCTAGTATTTGACCAGACACCTGTGTGCAGTTCTGGAGAGATTCTGCAGTGTGACCAATAATTGCCAAACATGAAACAATTTCCCACATTTAGATGCAAAGCACACTGCTCTGCTATCAGAGGGGAAGAATATGGATAGAAATCTTTCCAATGTCACAAGGTGTTCTTGAGGATGGTGCACTTTAGTTTAAAAGGCAATTCTATGTTTTACCTCTGGGATCTTTTGCAATTTGTAAGGCCTTCCTTCTTTTGAAAAATGAAAATCCATTACACCTATGAAAATCTCCATTTTCTAGTGTGGAAGCCCACAAAATTGTTACAATGTACTTAGGACATGGAAATTCTGATTAGTACCTAATTCCTCTTCTTTTTTATAAATAATGCGAAAATTACTACACATTTTTTCTCCTCTAAATAACTTTTAAATATCACTTGGGGATAAAAATTTGTGGAGGAAAGCTTTGTATTCATTCTTGTGTAATCTGTGCAGACAGTATGATACAGCAGCAGATATTTATAAATAAGTGTTTCAGACATTCTATAGCAAGAACTTGATGATCTGATAAATTCCAGTTTTGGTAATATTCTTCTACTTGCTTACAAAAAACCCCACTTTCAAAAACAAAAAAGAAAAAATCCCACTTCAAAAGTATGTAAAATGACTTCTGTCTGCACAAAATTTAGTATAAATCTCTACATCCATATCCATGACTATGACAATTCATTGAAAGCTGAAAAGAAGTAATGAATGCAATAGCTTTGTGAGAGAGAAATTAGGCTATTTCAGCCCATTTGCTGGAAAGACAAAGAAAATAATTAAACCTTGTTATTCTTGCCCAGAACATTCTCTTAGCTTGTTTTGTAAGAAAGCGAAAAAAATGTCATCAAGACACCTGCATCTGTCAATATTTGATTTTCAGAAATATGTGCCTGTATTTCTTCTCAAGATCTTTTTTTTTAAACGATTTTTTTACTCTTCACTTATTTACTGTTCTTTCTTGATTGCACTTCTGAAGAACGCACCTCACTGTCATTAAAACTGGAAAAAAATGTGGTTTCTTTCCATTCATTTGAGAAAATCACATACAGTTCTCATAAAACATAAAACTTCAGTAATGGCAGGTTTGCATAACTTTCATTTAGGAGAAAATTCCTATGACTATTTTAACTCCAGTTCCAAAGTCACTCTATAGTGACTGGATAGGATTTTTATATTGCTGTCTATCTTTTGAATTTGTACTGCACAACAATTAATACAAGTTATTTTCATGAGGCAGTTATTTTTACATATACTAATAATAATTATAATCTGTTAAGGTCCAACATATGGAATCTTGTTTTTAAGAAGGAATATGTGAAATTACCTTAATCTTTATTTTGAAGACATATTTATATTTTGAACCTAAGATTCTTTTGTCAGCTGCTCTTCTTTTCCTTTCCACTGAAGTCAATAAAAAAACCCAAAACTTTACTAAGCAGAAATTTGATTACAATATCAGTATCAGTTTGCAAATAAGTCTCATTTGTAAACAGGATGATGTTACTGGCCCACAAATTTGAAAATACTTTTCTGATCAGTTTGGAAAAAACAAAACAGATCTTCCAGAAAGACTTTTGAATGAATATTCTGTATTCTGAAAATCTGGTGTTGTAAAGATCTTCTGATCTTTAGCTTCAGCTTGCATGTGGCCTGGAAGGAGTAACATATAAGTAACTTATACATGTACTCAATAGTTACAATCCAAAAAATTATGACATTCCTGAAATATGAGCTGTTAAATAGGAAAAAAATTCATATTTTCCTCTCAGAAGGAAATATGTTTAAATTGAGTGTGAAACACGGGATCTTTAGCTAGGCACACAGCCTAGTCTTAATTTCATCTTATTTTACTCTTATAATATCTGTAAAAAGTGTTTCACCTGATTCCAAGCAATCTATTTTTAGTATAAAATTGTGAAAAATTAAAGATAAAAATTAAAATAAGACTTTAAGAACTGAGAAAAAAGATTAGACAACATGGAAAAATATTTGATTTCCAGTTAAAGCATTTCCCTTTAATGAAAATTTAGATTTTCTTTTATTTAGTTTTGGTGCTATGAAAAACTCTAACTATGCCCCAAATAAATAAAAATCTATGTCTTTCTAACTGCATTCTAAAAAATAAAAATGTCTGTAGAAAAAAACCTAAAATGTGTCTGTCCTATAATAAGCTAGAGAATAGAACAGCAATTTAGGTAATGGGATCTGTTTTCAGCTCCCTGCTTTGTCCAAGAAATATAAAGAGTCCAATATTGATTGTCCTGTGACACTGATCAGAATCTAACTGGAAATTTCAGACCTCCTTTTGTAATAGTATTTCAAGCATTTAGAGTATTGTTCAAATTCTCCAGAGTACCTTGTAGTCTTTCAGTAGACTAGAAAAAAAAAAACAAAACCAATACCAATACAAATTCAGTAGTGCTTTTGCCTGAGATTTTTGGTTTTATGTATTGGAATATTTTATTTTTATTAATCAGCATCAACCAAAACAGAAGAAAATACTTTTTCAGTATCTATATTGTGAAAGCTTCAACTCTTGCAACTCAGTAATCAGTACAGTCAGCAACACTCTAAGTCCTGTTCCTTGCAATAAAACCCCATGTTTTCTCCGTAAAATCATCAAGCAAGTAGGAAGAAGGCTTTGAAGCATTTACCTGGTTACTGTTGCTTAGGAAACAAGCAGTTTCCTAACTCAGTGTTAACAGAGATTCATCGCAGAAGGACCATATTAACTAATGAAAGACAAGGTGGCCTCACATGAATTTTCAATAAAATCAACACTTGGATCATTGACTAAGTATAATACTTTGGGGTGTAATTGCCACTCAATTAAAACTTCAGGAATAATAGAGTAGTTGGTGCAGTTATACTACCCAACGAAGCTGTGGAACATGACACAGTAAGTTACTTACTGATTTCAATTCTAGTGAAAACAATAGCACTTCAAACACATGGTTAAAGTGCAACAAGCTTTTTTTTTCCCCAGTTATTTTGAGCTAGCTGGCACTAGGAATATTGTGTAGTCTCTGAAAAACAGGTGGATTTTCAGTGTATGTAAAACTGTAGATAATTGCTTTTCAAAGTTGGTTCCAGTGTCCTCTGCCTACTTTGAAAGGAATATTTATATAAGTAGCAATTTTTTGTTTGATTGACTGATTAATTTCAGTGTATGTAAGACAGTTGTTTACTTTTGGTTGATGGCCGGTGAGATCATGTTCAGATCTGCTACTTGCTCATGTTAGAAGCTGTAATAAAACCAAGGCACCACCTGATAATAGAGACTTGCCATAAATGAGTAAGGCTAATACGAAGGTTGCTTTAGAAGTGCCAGATTAGTCTATAAATCGTAGGAAAAAAAAAAAAGATTGAAAATACACACAGATAAGCTATGAAGCCATTGAATTCTAAGATAACCTTTCAAATTCTATGCAGAGTTTTGGGCACTATGCTTCACAAGCACTGCATTCTTTTAATTCCATAGATGTTAAGCATCATTTTCCATGGTCCTTATCATATGGGCGAGCAATGCTACAGGCAATCTTAGAGACTGGTTTCCTCTTATCAATCTCACCTGAGAAGCCAAAAAGTTTTTCTAGAAAAATGTCTTTTCAAAACTCAAAACTGCTAATATATCCTTTATTTATTGTCCACTGAAGGTGACTTAATGTGCTGCCTTCTCTCACTCCTGTTGGAGCTGCTTGGTTTGCCATTTTGTCCATGTCCTATCTACTTACTAGGACACAAGCTGCTTGTTAAGACATATGCTTGTTTTCTGGATTTTAATTACCTGTCCTCCTTCATCTTCTTTGCTTCCTTTTTAAATTCTTAACTACAAAACCAAAGAAACAAACAAAAACCTCACCAATCCCCCAGACCCCCCTCAAAATCCCCAACCAACTAACCAAATAAGAAACAAACCAGAAAAAAAAAAACGAACAAAACAAACAAACAAACAAACAAAAACCCCAACAAAACCTGCAAACTCCAAACCAGTAGAAATTAGGGGAAGATTAATTTATTTCTAAGAGATTAGAGTAACATATAATCTTTTTTTGTTCCGATTAAACAATACCAGATGAAAATTTCTAAAACAATGTGCTGTGTAGAGGATACTCAACATACAGGAAATGCAACCGATGGTTGAAGTCCATCAAAGATGATAATAGATACTTATAACAAAGAATGTCCAGCAACTATATTTCTTTACAATTTACCTTAACCCTCTATCTTTACATTACCCTCTATCTATACATGTATATAATTTGAGGAACAGATGACTGTTTAGATTTACTAAATCTTTTGTGATGCCGTAATAGAAACCAACCTAATTTAGTAACATGATTGCATGTGAGACATTTATGCTACTCGATGAAGCACTTCAAAATACGAAACTGTCATCGACTGTTTTGAGCAATACTAAATGCTCTTCTGGCCTTGTCTTAAAATAAGAGTCATATTTGTTGAGTGACAATGGTGTTACAGCTATGTTTCTTAACTTAGAATATCTTGTTACTTGATGGTGTCATTCCTCTGTAGGTTGCAAGGGGTTGAAGGAAATTAAGGAGAAATTAGAGTCTTATTTGCACAGGGAAATTATTATGCTCTAAAGTGTTTGTGAATGCACAGTGCACCATCAGTTCTATTTCTTACTCTCAAGATGGAGGACCTGGCATGTATTTATAACAGAAGTCCTTAAAGTACTCTGAATGTTATAGGTATCGCTGGGATTCCTATCACAGCAGCAGCTTGCACAAATATTCTAGTGAGATGACTGTCTTTCAGTAAGAATATGCTGTCACTTGCAAATAAGAACCTCACTCATGTTTTCTAACTGATATCACCCTAATGAATGCAAATATGATGTCTGCAAGCACGTAGTGCAAAGTAAATACACTTAAGAAGCATTGGGTACCTCTGAGTCTCCCTCTAAAAATACCATGTGAAACACTCCAAAGCTGCCTTGTGGCACTACCATGGGTAACAATGTGCATAAAAATCATCCCAGACTGTCCTACAATGTCTATGTATTGTTTTCTGTGGGGCAAACTGGAATTTTCTTAGAAATGTAATGGTTTTCAAAATTAATCCATCTTTTATGATAAGCTACTAGCATACCCAATAGCTGTTTGATAGCTGTCTACCTGTGATAACAGCTGACCTGCTGTATTGTGGTGCTAGCTATAGAAACTCAATTTTGGTTGAATAGTAAGCTTCCTGAAGCATTTGAAGACTACAGAAATTCTCTCAGTATAATTAGCAGATAAGACCTGCGTGATGCATCCTTGAGGCTGAATGCTAACAATCACACATTGACTACATAATAGCCCTTTGATGAGAGAAAGATGCATTAAACTTTTCTTTGTCTTTCTGTGTACCCTCTCAAATAAACATCTCTGAGGATAACCTTTTATCATTTTTCACCCAGATGCAGGGTACAGCTTCTCCATATAATCTGTTCCAGTGCTTGACTACTGTCGTTGTGCAGATTGTTCCTAATATCAGTTGGTAATTTCCCTTGCTGCAATTTGTGTCTACTGGCTTCTGTTGCTCCTCCAAGAAGAGTTTGACTTGGTCTTCATGTCCTTACAAAAAGTAGCTGTAGGTAGCAATAGCATCTCCATAATGTGTTCTTAACAGGGAACAAATCCAGTTCACAGACCTTGTACCTTGTGTCTTATCCTCTTAACCTTCTTGATGTCTGTCCATGGAACGGAAACCTGTATGTCAGAATTTCTTGTACTGAGGAGCCAACCTAGATACAGTACTCTTGATGTGATCAGTAGTGTTCAATAGAGGGAAATAACCACTTCCTTCAGATTATTGCTCATATTCATGCTAATAAAGTACCATATGTGGTTGATCACTATAACATACTGATGTCTCAGGTTTGAGCTCTTGTCCACCTGATTCGTTTCTGAAAAGCCCTTCCCTAACCAGTAAGTCACCAGACAATATTGTTATTTAGGTTTATTCCATCCCAAATTCAGCACTTGACACTCGCCTTGTGTCCTAGGATGACATTACGATGTTTGTATCCCCAGCCATCAGCTGGGTCTGAGAGCAAAGGGGAGGGAGAAGTTTGTTTTCAGAAACCCTCCTCCACAGGCTGGCCTTGAGTGTCGGGCTCTGCAACACACAGACAGTGGGACAGGAGGGTTTTTTTCTTTTTTTGCTTTTAGTTAGTTAGTTTATCTAGCTGAGGTGGAGAAGCTTAGGTGTGGTTGTTTGTTTTTTTTTG
>WBMY01015693.1:22005-91996 GCA_013397315.1 Donacobius atricapilla
TTTTTTTTCCTTTGCATTTCCTTGGAACTGTTCAAATCTCTCTGGACTGAGGACCCAGGGGGGCGCTGGGGGCTTGTGCCTGGGACCCACTGAGGTCTACCCTGTGCAGCAACTTTTCTCAGCGCCAGAGGGACTGAGAACAGAGCAAGGACCTACAGGACAGATTCCTTTTCTAATTTGTCATCTCTTTAGAACAGCATCAAGTTTCTGTCATCTGGTATTGCTCAATTTATTGTGCTGGGGAGTGCTCTGTCTGTTAAAATAAACAGGTTTCTTTCTACTTCTCTCTCTGAGGAAGTCTTTCCCAAACCAGTTGGGGCCACTTAGGAGATTTTCTCCTAAATTTGCCCTAAACCAGGACACCTTGTTGATCACAAGGATTTTGGCCACTCATCTCTCCACCTGTCATTTTTTTACAATGGGTGATGCACCTGTGACACTGACAGTGACCATTCCCTTATGGTTCTGAAATGTCCAAGCCAGGCCTTAATTGTTAAAAACAGAGGTAAAGATCATTTTCTAGGGATTCTGTCACTAAACACAATGCCTCACATTTTCCATAGTCTTCCTTTTGCTTTCAAAATACCTTTAGAAATCCTTTTTTGGCTTTCCATCTCACTCTTGTTTCAACTTCATCCAAACTTTATTTTTCTTAACTTCTTCCTGGCATGCACAGGTTCTTCCCAAGAAGCATACCCCTGCTTCCTCCTTCTGTATATTTTGTGTTTTTGTTGGTTTTTTTTGTACTTCAGCTCAATTCATCAGTACTGCAGTACTGGTCTTCTACCATGGTTGCTTGACTTTCTGTACATCAAAATGGATGATTCTTGTGCTTTGAAGAGCTTTTGCTGAATATCAACCAGATCTTCCAAGCCTCTTTTTTCTTCAGAAAAGTTTCCAATGAGATGCTTTCAAGCCTATCCCTGAGTAAGCTGAAATCTTCTTTCCAAAAGTCCATGCTTTTGATACTCATATTTCATCTTGCTCACTTCTCTTAGAAACTTAAACTCCCCTATCTTGGGAGCATTTTTTACTGCTGTCAAATTTGCTGTTTACCTTACTAACCTTTAAAATGAACATTCAGTCCTTCCTTAATCATATATTGAATGTCCAATAGCCTTCCCCTGACAGCTTACGGATCACTATCTTTTGTCAAAAAACCCCCTTGATGCGCTCCAGATATCTGCGCCGCTTGTGCTCTCCAGTATTGTCCTTCCGGCATATCTCAGGATGATAAAGCCCACTGCGAGAGTCATGGCCTGTTACAGCAAAGCTTCCTGTAGCAAAGTGTACCACAATGTCACTCACTCCATGCTGCTACATCCTCTGATCCTTACCCACAACTCTCAAAGGCTTGTTAGCCACTCCAAAGAACAGGTCAGTTCACTTAATCTGTTGCTTTTTATAGAGAATGACTCATCCTTCTCATCTTTCTGGACATACCTTCCTAATGAGAAAGTGTGACAAAATCATAAGTTCCAGCAGATTGAGGCATGGACCTAACTACAGAACTCTTAAAGGGATAAACAGCTTTACATTCAAGTCACATGACCTAGACAAATAGGATCCTTTATTTTATTTCTATACTAGTAAGCATAAGACGAACTTTTTATATTATGCAACAGTAAACCAGATTATGTGCTGTTGTTTTTGCTCAGTTTTTTGAAATTTGTAAAAGTTTCAACTCTTCAGAACATAGTTACTTGTTCATGTGTGTGAAAGAGACTGAGAAAATTCATGAGTTGTATTGGACTGCTGTCTTAGGGGACATGTAAGATCATATAATAATATTAGTGCAATGGTTTAAGCCCAGCTGGCAACCAAGTACCATGCAGATGCTCACTCACTTCCCTTTCCCTTCCCTCCCAGGGACTGGGAGAAGAATTGGGGAAAAAAAAAAGAAAATAAAATTCTTGGATTGAGGTAAGAACAGTTTAATAATGGGAAAAAATAGCAATAAGAATATTAACAACAACAAAAGATCAATAAAGACAACAACAGCAAGAACAACACTAGTAAGAATAATATTGATAATGGGGTCAGAGTGAGATAAAATACAAGAAAAACAAGGGATGAACTGTACAATTTCTCACCACCCACTGACCAATGCCAAGCCTGTCCTCATGCTGCAATGGGCTTCCCTTTAGGGTAATTCCTCCAGTTTATAAACTGAACATGATGTTCTATGATACAGAATATCCTTTTGTGCAGTTCAGATCGGCTGTTCTGGCCATGCTCCCTCCCAGCTTTTTGTACAGCTCCTCACTGCAGAGTATGGGACACTGAAAAGTTTTTGAGTTAGAGTCATCACCACTAAACAGTAACCAAAACACCGATTTGTTATCAACATTTGTCTCATACTGAATCCAAAACATAGCACTGCACCACCTTTTGAGGAATTAACACTATCCCAGCTGAAACCAGAGCAATTAGATCGTCGTGTTAAAGAAGAATATGGCTGTCTTTAGAATAAATATCAAGGGCATTTTTTCTCTGCATTTTATTCCACACAGAACACTCATTTTTCTGTCAAAATTATGACTCATGCTTGCCTTCTGCATTAGCAAAGCCAGCATACAGTGGTAAAAAATGGGAAGAATACATTTAGAGACCTAGCATCTAAGACCTCACGGTTGATATTTGAAACCCCGAGGAGACAATATCTGCTGTACACCAGTTTTTTTTTCCTTGCAAGCCATGTACTCTAAACTGACAATTTTGACTCTGAAAGAGAACTGTAGAATGGTTCTTACTCCAATAGTCCTACTATTAATGGTTAACTGTAGTATTATCTTCTCTTTCTCCAGAAGTAGAGAGAACAATTGCTTTTAATACCTATTACAAAACTAGAGAAGTATCTCCTCCAGAAATTGAGATTTTCTCATTTCTCATTCTTTTTTTAAATGAGTATATAAAAGGCATGCTTTCTGCACCACTTCAGAGAGGATCAGTGTGATTTGAATAAGAGCAAAGGTACAGCACAGTGTTTAGAAATGCTTGCATAAGACAAATGATTAACACACTCTAGCACAGGAAAAAAAAAGGAATTAAGGTTGCAATAATTTATTGCAGTTCACTGAGAACATTTTTAGTGCTTAAATACATTTCTGTTTCAAGATTAATTAAATTATGATTACACTAATCTATTCCATTCAGGCTTTTCCTGTGAGTCCATGGCCATTTAAGGGAAAATTAACGTTTGTGTAAAACTAACACATCAGGAGTGTAGAAGTTTGTGCACAAGTTTTTTCTTTCTCATGCAGCAAAGAATAGATAACTGTTGATAAAATTTTGACAAGATTTAATGAAATTTTTATGAGTTTCTAATTTGAAGTATATTAATGTGTCACAGTTGAAGTGCTCTTTAAATATTAAAATTCTGAAAATGTATTCAAAAGCGTATGGTACATCTAAAAATAATTTTATCATCCAAAGTTAACGAGGAAGTTGTGTGCTATGGCACTCTAATTGTAATGTGTACTGTACTTTTCAGCCATACAAGAGACTTAGGCCCAACCAGCTACCATAGGAGACAACTCCCACTAAAAACCATCTGCAAAACACGGCTTCTGAAGGGAAAGCCACAGGGAACAGCAGCAGGGAGCCTTAAGCAGAAGTATGGTAATACTCAACCCCTATTGTGGTGGCCTCCTGAGAGCTTGCAGAACTTGTGTTTATTCCTTTTTTGATTTAACAAAATCACTTATTCTCCTGCCAGCCAAAAGAGAAAACTTCCAAGTTCATTGGACAATGGGGGAATGGTCTTTTAATTGATTAGTGGGAAATACTGGATCACCTGTGAGCAGTACTAAAAGTTACAATTTACAGAAAATAAAAAACAAAATAATGCTTCAGTAGGATTGTATCGAAAGACAGATTATTCTTTTCCATCCTCACAAGTTTGGCAGTTCTTATTCACATCTATTTCAAACAGCTTGGTGCTTCTGCATTGTGCTATAAAGAATATGCCTCACCAGACAGGACTTGCAAATTGAGTCAACTTTATATGGGATTAAGACCAGTTTACACATAGTCCAGTGAGCTTATTTATGTACATAAGGCCACTGTTGAAGAGATTTTTACAGAGGCAAACAGAAGAGGACAAAGGTGCAAATTCAATCTGTGGACTGTGAAGCTGTGAGCATGTTTGGAACAATTCATTCTTATGATTTTTATTGGGAAAAAAAGTGTAGGACTCATATTCTGTTTCACAGTGTTTTGGGATGTTTGTTTCTATCTAAGCAGGAAATATATTCTAGGCATACAGCCAAGACAGAGAATGGCAGAAGAGACAACCAAGGGGAAAATGAAGAGAGACTGTCAGAGTGCAGAGTCCAAGAGAGGGGAATTTAATTAGGTAGCAAGCCATTATGTAAACATTTAGATGGAATTGGTGAATATTCAGAATTTAGTTTCTCATCAAAAAGTGAATAGGAAGTGACAGTTAGACTACCAACAGCTGCTGAACGGGCAGCTAGAGATACGGAAAAGCATCAAGATAGAGAAGATGAGCATTAAATAAGAAGTTAGAAAACAATAACTGGTATGGGAACTATAATTGGTTTCTTAATATTTTTTTACTGCCTTTTGGCTGGGACCTGTTCTCCTTGGTGTAAAGAGAGAGTGAAACGAGCATTCTACAAAATATTCTTTATTAAAGAAAAAAAATACAATATGTGTGGAAGAGACATTGCAAAACTTGTGATCAGACACAGAAAAGAATAAGTTCATTCCAATTTAGCAACTGTGAGAAGCACACAGTTGCAGTAAAGTAGGTTATTAACAGCTTTTGTTAGCAAATGTTAGTACAAATTCAACACTTTTAAAGACATTTGGTTTTTAAGCACTTGGGGCATGGATTCATCAGAGCTTCCTACTGTATTGGTTTGGCATGAATGGTAAAAAAAAACAATTGGTGATCTACTTTGGAACTGATAGCCAGGGTGGCCAATCAGGTATAGGTGTACATCCCTGAGACACACGGCTTAAATACAGGTGGGATTTTGAGAAACCTCTCTCTTGCTGTGGACCTGCCATGAGGTAATTTGGGGCAGGGAGCAGCAGGGCCCGGCTCAGGGCCTGCTGCCCCCGGGGCTGGGCTGGGGCCAGAGCCGAGCTGAACCAGGCCCCTCCGAGCCCAGCAGACACGGGCAGAGCCATGGCTGCGAACATGCAGCTGATCCTACAGCCTGCCCCACACCGCGGGCCGGGCCAAGGGAGATGGCCCCTGCCAGCCCCCGGGTCCCCAGAGAGCAGCACTGAGCCCAGGCTGGGCCAAACCCACCCCATAAGACCGAGGGGTGGAGGGGGAGAGAAGATCCGGGCCGCCGTTTCCGAGCTTTTCTACACCTCCAGGATTTGAGGCTTTCACCGATACCGCNGCCACACCTACACATGCCAACATACAGGTTTTTTACAATAGTAAACATTTCTATCAAATGCATCTATGTCAGTGAGAAATTTTTCACCTAAAACCTGCCATTAAACCTTGAATTTTCTAAAACATATATTCTGTGAATTAAAAATAGTAAAACACTGATGTGCATTAAAAGTGAATGTGCAGTGTCAGTCATGGAAGAATTATTTGATCTTGCAACACATTGATTTATTTATGGAGAAGAATGAGAAAAAATCTCTTTGCCTTATCTCAGTTGTTTGGTTTTTTTTCTCAGTGGCTTCAGATCTCATAATTTCATAGAAACACAATGCATGATTTCCCTCCCATTTATGTTTCTCATGTCTGATATGATAGTTTTTTAAATATACCTTGTCATTTTATTTACCTTGGTACCCAGATACAGGATGTCTACTCATTCTGGGATTCTTGCAAATTAATCACTGTTTCAAGAGAGCATACTGCCTGGCCAGGTTTAACTGAAGCACCTATCACTTCTCAATTATAGAATATCTCCATCACATTGTTATTCAGGACAAAGCTGAGTAAATTGATTTCCAGAATTAAAGGAAATAAATAAATAAAGCACTATTATTGCTCCTCTATAGATGGCCTTCCATCAGTCTTGAGAGATAGAAAATCTATTAGAACAATCAAGATTTGAACAGACAAAAAATACCTAAGATCTAAAATTATGGCAATTTTTATATGACTAATATTACTTCAGTTTGCTAGTCTTCCTCACAAACTATGAAGAAATTTAACAACATAAAGTCCTCACTGTAAATGTCCCTAAATAACAATAAGACTCCATCCTGTATTGATGTGGGATTTTTTTCTCCCCAGGTGCAGAACTGGCTATATTGCTTTGTTGAGGTTCTCAAAATTACTCTGTCCAATTCTTCAGCTGATCAAGATTCCTCTGCATGGTAGCAAGAACTTCAAATTAATCATCTATAATCCCTATTCTCTGTCTGGAATCACCTGTAAACTTGATGAGGGTGCAGTCTGTCCAATCATCCAGCTCATCACTGAGGATGTAGAACAGTATTGGCCCTGTTATCAACCCCTGGGTGCATTATGAGTGACTGGTCTCCAGCTGCCCTTTGTGTTGATCATAATCCCTCGAGTTTGACAGTTCAGCCACCATTCGATCCACCTCACTGTCAACTTATGCCACATATGCGCAAGTGCTTCTCATATTTTTTTTTCAGCTTGTAATAGGAACAAGGGGAACTGAAAAAAATAAAGAATTTAAACATCCTTATTTATGTACCCTATGCCACTGAAAATTTTAAAGTTTTATTCCACTGCCCAATATATTTGTTGTTTCCCACCTCACCCCTTCCCTTGTAATATCTGTAGAACAATGATGATTTCAACCACGCTGTCCTCTTTACATTGAGTTTTACAACCAGTTTTGCTCAGGTTGTGGAGGGAATATGTATCTCTGTCTTACAGCTTATTTGATTCTTTGGTCTATAATTACTCAAAAAGGGAATTCTTTTGCTACTTTAGATCAAGATATATAAAGACTGCTTGTGGTATACATTGTGAATTACACATGTCAAAACGTGTATCATAAGGAAGAGCTGTAATTTAAATTAGCCTGGTTTCAAGACTATAATTTAGCAATTTCTGGCAGAAAGTCATGAGGCATTTAGCATCTTGAATAAATAATGCAGCGTACTTCCTTTAAAACACACTGGTCTGAGTAAACATATATCCCACTACTAGGAAGTATAAGTACATACCTGCTCTGTTACTTAGATAATCAGATATCTCTCTATCAGAAAGAAAATTATCTGAGTAACCAAAATATCATATTGTGAATCCTTTCATAGTTTATATTTTTCATCCCACCCTTAATATTTTTTTTTTCTTTCCTCTTGTTATTCCTTGGCAAGTATTCATTTCTTACACACTATACAGAATTTTCACATTAGCAAAACCCCTTAGAGGTTGTTCTTCATGTTCTTATGAGTAAAATATGAAATAAAAAACCAGCCAGATGGAATACTTTGATTCTGTTAACTTCATTTCTGGTCAATTAAGAAAGTTTAGCTGGCCCAAGGATAAAGAAAATAATTTTTATCTACCATCTACAAAAACAAAAACAGAAACAACCCGGTGAATTATCATTAAGCTTGCAGTTTTGGATAGATTTTAAACACTTATGTTAGCCTATCTTAAGATAATTTCCTGGGAGAATGTTAAAAGGCCTATTTCAATCTTTGGTATTACTTATGATACTGCAGCACTGGGAAATGTCTCAGAACAAACGCATAGGACTGAAAACATAGGAAGGTACTGAATAAGTTTGCGCAGGAATCAATAATGGCAAACACCAGGAATGTATGCGCTGCAACTACTACAGTACATTTATTACTTCTAACAATTGGATAAGGAACGAAAACAAAAGGGATACAGAGAAGGAATAGATTTAAACTCTTGTCTCTAAACAACTAAGGAGAAAAAAAAAGAACTTCAGTTGCGCAGGTTTAATGAGATAGAGGCACATACAACAAGAACAAAAGACACCAAGGATCCTTGCAGAAGGAGATTTAGTTTTTACTCCACATTTTGGACCAGCATTATAGAATTATGTGTAGAGGAGAACCTGTAACAGGAATTGCAATAACTTCTGAAGATCAATTCATAAAACACCAGCGGACCATGGAAGACAGACTGTCAGAAGACAGTCAGCTTTTAGGAAAGCTATTGTGTTCAAATTTATGTCTAACTAAAAGGGATATGTACAACAAAAATCAATTAAATTGGCAATTAAAATGATTGGGTAATGCTGGGGTGTAAAATTAATGTTGAAGGAACCAAGAAAGTAGCATATTTTAAATCATTAAAGAAAGGAAAATGGTAGAAATAGTGGGATTTTTTTCTTCTTTATTTTCCTTTTACTCATGGTTCTATTAAATTGTTGTTTTCATATTAAGAAGAAAGCACAGAAATCTAGGAAGATGCAGAGATTTTGAAAGGTTTCTATAAACATGTTTTGTGAATGACATTCCTTTTTCTTTAAAGATGCAGACCAGATAAAGCTTTTTGGACAGTTAGGCACTTATAGGATGACAAAGAATCAAACATTTTCATCGAAAGCTGGATGAAATATTTTTCTTGGAATTGGTTTTGAATAGGAATATTAGTGCCTTATGTTTACTTATTTGTTTGGCATTTTACTGAGATACTCCAAATATGCCTGTCTTTACAATGATTGCAAATTACAATTGCAATAAAATTTCAGCATGATTCAGTTTTGCATGTATGTGTATAAATTTTCCTTCAAGTTTTATTCCCAAAACATAGATAATAAATAGAGCATTTACTTTCATAATTCGAAGCAATACTACAAAAGAAGTGAGGTGTGGGTTAATCTATAATATTTCCTACACAATTAATCACGACTAATATAAGAATCTCACAATTCATGTTGAGTTTTTGGGAAGAAAACCAAGAGAAGCATAACAACAGGATTAGAAATGATCAATAATTTTTTTGTTAATGCTGTGTTGAAGAAAATGTTTATGTTAAGACATTTGTTATTAAGGACAAATTTAAATGAAAACTGACCTATGAGGACTGACTACATTCCTGCTGAAATCACATATAGCTTAAATTCTGCCAGTGTTTTAACCCTCTTTATAGGATACACTATCTAGATAAAAGGGGTCCATGGGTTGAAACTTGGCTTTTTACTCCACCAGATCTGTGGTGATTCTGTGGTAAAAACCACAATTTTCACTGAGGTTCTTATATCAGAAACAATAGCTATTTTCAGTTGTCTCAAGTCTTTCATGCTTGAGATATTAAAAAGATGTGAAATTCTAGTATTAATTTGACCCTCTTTCAAATGAGGTCAAGCAGTATTGTGTATGAGTCACTTAAAGAAATGAATCCTAATGGAGTGCTTTGGTAAATCATATTTTTCCATCATTCATGTAGCTAACTATGCCCTAAGGTTATAATGAAGACACTTAGGGGTCAAGATAATCTAAATAATGCTTAAACTGAAGTAACATTTTGTTTGTTTTCTAAATATATGAGAAGACAGTTTACCATATGAAGGAGAGGGGGAATGATGGAGAGGACTGGGGAAGAGAAAATAATATTGGTATGCAGACAGATTGAAAAGAGAAGCCATAAGTTTCTTTCCAGCTTATGTTAACTCTGAGAAAGAGTTTGAAAGCAAATAGTATCTGTTGAGTCTGACTCTTTGACACACTCTCATGTGGTAGCTCCACTCTCCTTGCCTAAAAGATGCATAAAGGCAGGTTCACCAGAAGGTCAGTCAGGAAACTCAATATAGCATTCTACTTATGTAAAGAAATATGTCCTACAAATAGTTTAGAGTGGCTATCACTTAGTTTATGAATTTGATGTGGAAAGCTGTGACTTGTAATAGATGCATTTTTTATGATGTAAGCAATGTTTTACGTATAGTGTGCGTACTTGATTTATTGCTCTCACATCGAAATTCAAGTTGTACGGAGTATAAAATTATAGTCTCTAATAATTTAGCTTGGAAAAGGCCTTTAAGATCATTGAATCCAACTGTTAACCCAGCACTTCCAAATCTACCACTAAACCATGTTCCTAAGGGCCAAATCTATGTGCCTTTTGAATACTTCTAGGGATGGCGACTCAACCACTTACTTCCCTGAACAGCCTGTTCCACTTTTTTCCTCATATCCAATCTAAACCTCCTTTGCTGCAACTTGTTTCGTCCTATTCCTTGTTACTTGGCAGAAGAGTCTGACCCCCACCTCACTACAGCCTCCTTTCAGGCAGCTGTAGTGAACCATAAGGGCCCCTTGAGCCTCTTTTCCTCCGGGTTAAACAAGTCCAGCTCCTTCAGCTGTTCCTTACAAGATTTGGGCTTAAGACCCTTCACCAGCTCTGTTGCCCTTCTCTGGACTCACTCCAGCACCTTTCTTGTAGTAAGGGGTCCAGAATTGAACACAGGGTTTCAGGTCCCCAGTGCTGAGTACATGGGGACAGTCACTGTCCCTGGTCCTGCTGGACACACAGTTTCTGATACAGACCAGGATGCCAGTGGCTCTTTTGGACACCTGGGTGCACACTGGCTCCTGTTCAGTCAGCTGTCAATCACTTCCCCCGGGTCTTTTCTCGCTGCGCAGCTTTCCAGCCACTCTGCCTATGGCATTCCATGGATTTGTTGTGACCAGANAATTTTAGTAAGATGAATAGAGAGCAGAGAATATTTTACATTCTTCTCTTGCAACCCAAGGTTTCTGGACCAGCTGGCCTTAGGGCTAGTTTTGCTTCTTGGGTTTGGCTATTAAAAAAATATCAAGGTATTCTCTGCTAGTCAAATAATGACTCCAATACAAGAATTACTCTTCTTTTTCTCTAAGAGAGACTGCTGAGTTGATGCACATAGCATCAACAAGAGATCCGCTTTAAGGTTTTGTGATTTGCAGATAAGAAACGTCACCCTGATTTTTTCAGCCCTCTCTTCTGTTTCANCTAATAATTTAGCTTGGAAAAGGCCTTTAAGATCATTGAATCCAACTGTTAACCCAGCACTTCCAAATCTACCACTAAACCATGTTCCTAAGGGCCAAATCTATGTGCCTTTTGAATACTTCTAGGGATGGCGACTCAACCACTTACTTCCCTGAACAGCCTGTTCCACTTTTTTCCTCATATCCAATCTAAACCTCCTTTGCTGCAACTTGTTTCGTCCTATTCCTTGTTACTTGGCAGAAGAGTCTGACCCCCACCTCACTACAGCCTCCTTTCAGGCAGCTGTAGTGAACCATAAGGGCCCCTTGAGCCTCTTTTCCTCCGGGTTAAACAAGTCCAGCTCCTTCAGCTGTTCCTTACAAGATTTGGGCTTAAGACCCTTCACCAGCTCTGTTGCCCTTCTCTGGACTCACTCCAGCACCTTTCTTGTAGTAAGGGGTCCAGAATTGAACACAGGGTTTCAGGTCCCCAGTGCTGAGTACATGGGGACAGTCACTGTCCCTGGTCCTGCTGGACACACAGTTTCTGATACAGACCAGGATGCCAGTGGCTCTTTTGGACACCTGGGTGCACACTGGCTCCTGTTCAGTCAGCTGTCAATCACTTCCCCCGGGTCTTTTCTCGCTGCGCAGCTTTCCAGCCACTCTGCCTATGGCATTCCATGGATTTGTTGTGACCAGAGTTGGCCTCACTGAACTTCCTATGTTTGTCCTTGGCCCACTGATCCAGTCTCTCCAGATTTTTTTGCAGAGCCTCCTTACCCTCTAGCAAAACAACACCCCTGGCCCACTTGGCATCATCCACTGACTGTCTGAGGCAGCTCTCGATCCCCTGGTTCAGAGCAGCAGTAACAGGTTTAACCAGGACTGGCCCCAGTACTCTGCACTGGGGAACACCACCCTGTAACATTACTGTTCTGACTGGGAAAGCAAAAATATTCCGCTGAAAATCTGGCAAGAAATTGCTAGATTTTTGAGTCAAAATAGTAAGGATATGAGCAATCTGAAAGACAACATAGCAACATCACACTTCTCCAGAAGGCAGTTGATTCAATGTGTCATGAACTTCCGTGAGTGTGACAACATTAAGATTTTTGTCAGACTAATAAGCAAGCAGATAAAAACAAAGAAACAAAAACTCTACAAGCAACCAAAGCATAAATGGCTTTCTCCTCACATCTACAGCACTGTATATTTTATTTCTCGTTATTTGGTATAGACAGTTCCACCCCCNTAAATAGAGTTTTTAGTTCATGCCTTCTGATCAATGTGTGAGTGTGTGTTTGTGTGTGTGTGACAAACTGCGTCAGAAACATTTCCAAGATGTTCTACAGAGAAAGTAAAATGTGAGAAACACAAACCTCAGCCTTGAGAGGACAAAAGTGGAGGTCTCTGTGGTCTGAATGTGCCTCTAGAATTGAACATACCTGCTCTGAGGGACAGCTGAAGTTGAGAGTTTCTACACTAGAAGTAAAAGTTGGGTTGCCTGAAGACAAGAATGTAGTGAGTGTGCAGATTCTCTGCTTACTTATCTGCAATACTTCCCCTTACTACAATGGAGCTGTTCAATCATGCAGTTCATATGGAATCAAGATCACAGTGCAGGGAATAAAGGGAAATATGCCTTTTTTTTTTTTGCAATGAAGACAAATCTGACAAGAAGAGGAGTTCTTGAAGTAATTTCCTTCTCTCATTCTGAATGAAGCCTCAAATGATGCCAAAAGAAAATTTGCATATGGAAAGAATTAGTGAAAATTAGAGTCAGGATGTCATACTTGACCTAAATCAAGGTTTAAAATAGATTTTTTTTTTATTTAGAAATTATCTGCTGTAACTTATTATCAATTGTGTTACAGATATTTAGTTTGCTTTCCAACAGTTCTAGATAGTGGGATATCTAAAAAGTCCTCATATCATATTTAGAGGAATAGAAACTGAATGTGGTTAGAACACTATATCATTTATTTAATTTGAAATTACGAGCTTAAACCTTGCATTAGAAATATAAAGAACTGCATAAAATACCCTATTATGTTGGTTTATTGCTAAGATTGACCATATTTGAGTTGGTTTTCTGTTCTTTGGGAAGCAAGGGAAGAAGCATATAGCACATAGCATTTTAATATGTGCTAGAAATGTTGTAAGTACACTGTGACATGAGATAAAAAGTGCCTGAGTAAAATAAGCAGATGAAATGGTTTCATTATTGAAGACTGTGTTTGACCAAAACTATATATAAGTGTATGCCTTTTCCAAAAACTAGATCTGAGTAAGAATCAATACAAGAATAAATCCAATTTTTTATCTTTCTTTAACCTATTTCACACTTTTGGTTTTCACCTCCTGTATAACCAAACTTCCTTTTTAAAACTTGGCAGAATTTTGTGCCTTCAGTTCAATGTTGCCTCTTCAAACATCAGAATCTGTGCTACCTCCTTCTTTTCCTTTCCTTTCCTGGGCTCCGACCAGTGAGTGTTCACTGCCTTTTCATGCCAATGTTTTTCACTCTGAATTGTTGTTGCTCTGTAGTCTAATGACAGCCCGGGCAGCTCCAGACCTTCAAGTTGCAGGAAGATGAGGCAAATATATTTTATGTGACCCAGCACAGAGGTAGCATGAGTTTAGGGTGAGTTTAAAACATGGGTTTGTTTCTGAATTTCACTAGTTAGAATTACTGCTTTCTTTTCCTTATTTTCCTTGTTTTCCTTATTTTTCTTTAATTTTCTTTTTTTTTTTCTTTTTCTTTTTAAATTTTTTTTGTAGTTGTTTGGGTTGTTTGTTTCTTTTTTTTGTTTGCTTGTTTTTGATTGGAAACAAAGCAATCAAGACTGAATTTAGGGCAGAATCACAAAAGCACATAAAATGTTTTATTATTTCTGAGAAATGAAAATAAATTTATTTGGCTTGATTGAACACTTCATCAACTGTTCATTTTGGGTTTCGATCACTACAGTCACAAATATTCTAGACAATTAGCTAGTACCCGAGGAGACTTAGGGCTTTTGCCTCTCAACTCTTAGGACTTCCTACACATGAATTAGACTTCTTGAGAAAACTTCGTTTAGTCTGGCTCAGAAAGAAAATAAATAAATTTTAAAAACCAGGAAAAAAAAAAATTTAACAGAATAATAGAATAAGTTTCAAAATCAGACTAGCAAACTGGACTAGTACTGCCTGCAAAATGAGATGTTTAGATTTATTTCAGGTGCATTAAAACTTTAACTCTGCTAATAATTTCAGGTTCAGATACTATTTTCCACTGACTACATAAAATTCAAGATAATGGGATAGAAATTAAACTAGGGAAGATGTATATTGAGGAACAGATCCACCTACCCCAAATAAAATTAATACAAGAAAAAATGTTCCCTCATCTTGAGGGAACATAGTATTGAAACAGAATAGAGTTAGGATGATCTCAGTAATCTATGGTTAGGCTTCCCCAAAAGTATTTGCTTTGTAACACTCAGAAAATCAAACTTATTTCCAGCTTCAAGTGAGAAAGATTTTGAGTAATTATTTGATGAAAATTTCATATTTTTTTTTCAGCTGCACTGTTCAGTACTCTGCTTACAGACCTTAAATATTACTTAGGGTTTGAGCTAATGTAAGCAATCAATTCACAGCTAGTAATGTATTTGATGAATTTTACTCTCAACAGTGCATGAATTTTCAATGAGCAGGCTATGATTTTTATCTAATTTATTCAGTATTTGAAATTATTACCCAAGAAATACATTTTGATAATTCTTGGATGGTAAATTGCTTGGAAGGAGATCATTTGAAAAGATGTATGTTTGCCACGTGGTCTAGAAAAAAAAATTTTCCATAAAGGTCAGTCTTCTTTTCTACCTAACAAACTCTCATTCTTGTCAGGAAAAGAAAAGATATAGATTAAAATCTTTATAGATGGTGCACACTCAGAGATTTCTGTTGCTGACACTTTTTACCGAACTTTCTCATTTACCTCAGCAAACAAAACCACAAATATTTGCAATTTTAATAGTAATTCAATTTCTTTTTGCTCTTTAATAGATAGGGGGGAGTGAGAATTTCATGGAACCCACAAAGCTGACCTGAAACACAGTATCTCCAACATAACCAGCTCTTGGAAAATCGTCTAAAGCATCTCTTGTCTACACACTTTGTTGTATTCTTTCTGAACAATAGATGACAAAAATAAAATAATTTTAAAATTATATGATAATAAAATCTCTCCTTCTATAGACTGTGTTATTTTATCGGTTTGAATATTTTTTTATTTAAACACATTTTCATTTGAACATCAAATAACTGAATACTTTTAACTATGACGGGTTTTTCTGCTTTTTCACATACAGAAACATGAAATAGTTTCTTCTGTGAAGGGATATCTGTTTTGTTAGTACCTATTCCAATTCCCTCATTGTCCTAAGTTTTCCCTTGTGTTTGTAAAATGACCTGCCTCTTGAGAAAAAACAGGTCAGAATTATTCTTGTGTCTCAACAGAGAAAGGATTCCAGACCAGATGTCTCCTCCTGAGACCTCTAATCTAGTGTTCAATCTAGTGTACACATGAAAAAGCTAGTTCTCTGCAAAATAGTGGCCATCCTTTTTCTTTTACCAAAAGCTTAGAGGTGTGACACAGAAATCTAAATCTCTGTTGGTGTATAGATCTTTCACAGCTTGCAGGAGCTACCGCAGATAGAAAAAAAACCACAAAGCAACAATGACACTTTCATCCATGTTTCAGAAGGAGTAATTCCTGCTGGTTTTTTTTCTTTTTTAAAAAAATAAATTATAAATCAGACCCATCTTTTTAATAAAAGATTCTATATTTTAATATTTCTGAGATTTTTTTTCTGCAACATTATTGACATAGCCAAGAATTTTTTTTCTGCAATGTTATTGACATAACCTTTGTTCAGAGTGATGCTTTCTACAACTTTGATTAGAATTGCCTTTAATGAAGATTAATTAAAACTCATGTTTTTATAAAACATAATTAAAAAATACATATTTTGAAGCTAAGCCTTAAAGTGTCTAAGATACTCAGTGAATCTGCCTCCTGATCTACAGGTGTTGAGTTTGTTCCTGTAAAAATAGATTAAAGGCATTTTTTAGATTATATTATGACATAAATATTTCAAATATTAAATTGCCTTTTTATATATATTTGATACATAATATATATTAACTTGAAAAACTAAAGAAAATTATACAACAATTTCACCCATATCTTTTTCATCATTCTTTCCTTAGATATGTCATGCAGTGAAAGAAGCAGGGAGATGTTTTTGTTGTCATCTGACAGTTTGAAGAAAACAATAAAATTTTTTTAGTGATCTACAAAATCCTCACGCTGTTATTCATAAAGGCTACATTAATTTTCTTGCTTTTTTTCCATGGGAAATTGTGGAACCCAACTACTCCATACAATCTTCAACACTTTTCTGTTTCCCTCTCAGAGCAGCTCTGTGGTGAAATCAACATGGCAGATAATCCCCCACTGTATGAAAGCCCTTTAAATTCTGCAGATTAATATTCAACACCTTCAACCATTGCTCTGGGTAAGTAACATTTTACTCACTTTTTCTGTACTCAGACTCTTGAGAAGCCTTTCCTGACTTGCCTCTGTGCTATAGATGCAACAGTTACAATTAGTTAAATTGAATAAGACGCTATTTTGAGCAAAAGAGGAGTAAAAGATTCAGGCTGTCCTTTTCTGATGATGGAAGCATATCTTTATGAAAGGCCTGAATGGGATTTTTGCAAAATTCCATTATTCATTTCAGTGCAATAATACAATCACTGTACAGTATGAAGCCAGCAATCAATAGTTTAGCATATAGCTTTGATAAACTGTTTCTTCCTGCTTCCAATTTATACCTTAGAGAGCAGCTTTGCCTGTGGAGTTCACTGTGTTCAACTAATACACCAATTAGCTGCTATGACAAGGCTCTGCATTATCAAAAAATCAAAGCTTTCCATCTTCTTATTGTGGAAAGCTGGTCAGGGAAGAAGTCAATGGAAGACCAAGGATATATACATTCAATATTAATCTCAGTGTAGATTATACACATTAAATGAGGATAGGAAGAGCATAGTCTCTGAGCAGGACAGCAGTATCTTTTGAAGCACTTAAAATGTTTAAATGATTAATGCTAAACACTGCACACTGTGATCTCTTTTGAAAAAAGAGATTTTTACATCCCAGGATTTTGTTTGAGAAAGTAGCCTGAGTCATTAGAAGAAATTATAAGGTCTGTTGGACTTATCTCTTTACTTATGTTTTGATTAATAATTCTGTTATTATAGTATTTTTAAATGTAGTCACTCCAGGTTTTTAAATACTATCATGCTTAAGTGAAAAAACGATTACAGAAATTGCAATTCTCAGGTGGAGGGTTGACCTTGTTTGGCTGTCAGAAGCCTGCCTAACTGTTCTCTTCCTCCCCCTCCTCAAAAGGACAAGGGAAGAAAATAAGGTTGAAAACATGATGGCTCAAGAGGAAAACAGAGAGATTGCTTGCTATTTACCATCATGGGCAAAACAGATCAACTTGGCAAAAATCAATTTAAGGTATTTTCAATTAAAATAGACTCAGATAGTGAGAAACAAAAAAAACCTAAAAAACATTCCTACTTCTCCCTCAGGTGTTTTTCACTCAGACTTATTCCTCTATTCGCAACTGCTCTATTTCCCTACCTCCAATAAATGCAGAGGGGTGGGGAAATGAGGGGTTGAGCTCAGTCCATATCATTTCCCTCGAGTTCTCATTTCTCCTCCCAGTTTTCCCCAGCACCAATGTGGGTCCTCTCTATGGGCTACTGTCCTTCAGGATAAACCTGCTTCAGTCTTGTCTCTCCATGTGATCTAAAAAATATCCACCTACTCCAGTGTGTGTTCCTCCCCGGTCTGCAAGGATGATGTCTTCCCCCCCCTTCACTGACCTTGGCCTCAAATGTTTTTCCTCCTCACTTTTCACTGCCCTCTGTTGTTTTTATCTTTTCTTAATGTTTTCCCAGACACGCCATCAGCTTGGCTGATGGGTGAAGCCATGTCCTGTGGAGGGTCTGGTGCAGAGCTGTCTGGATCTGGTCATGTCCAACATGGCCCTGGCCTCTGCTCTGAGAGGCCACCCCTGAGGCTCCTTCCACTGCCAGCACCTGGGCACAGACAGCCAATGTAGTGCACACTCTCATTAATGCTGCCTACTAACCTGCACGCCCTCAAAGGGGAATATTGTAAAGTTGATGCTCTGGTCAAGAAAGATTGGCCTGAACCCCAAAGGCATTACAGAGCACTCAAAATAAGCTTTTCTGACCAGCCCTCTGCCTCTTTCATCCTATGCTATATAGAAAAGACCTGGCACAAATTATCAACATATGGAAAATCGGAGCTGTGTTCATGAGTTGCTAATTTTAAATTGGAAGAGACCGTTGCAGCACGCAACAGCGTGTCCCTGAGAGCGACCTGCTCCTCCAGCCCCGTGCACTCTGCTAATAAAGGGCTGGCCATAAAGGTGAGAGGATGGGTCCCCTCTGGAAATCCGAGCGCTGTTCATTACGGCCCACGCATGGAGGACAGCCTCAGATGTACACCAGGGACGAGAACTGGGGAAGAACTGAAATCAGGGGGTAAAATACAGGGAAGAAGGGGCAGAGCTGAGCGGCAGGGCCCAATAGGGACAGGGTACAGTGGTGCAGGAACTGAGGAAACCAGTGGGATAACGGGGCTGGAGCACTGCGGTAAAACTGGGCCAGTGCGAATCCAGAAAGGGAAGAACATTCTGGGGAACATACAAATGAGGTGAATGGGGGCTGAACTGGGTGATATTAACTTAATAAACCAATAGAATAACAGAACTCACAAGAAATTGACATGTGGCTGTAAAGGTCCATGGGAGAGAGGCACTTCTTGCCCTTATCGAAAGGGTTTTTCTCCCTGCCTACCTCGGCTCCTCCAGGACTGAGGCACAGCAACCTTGGTGGCATGCCCCTGGGCCTCCACAGAAACCCTTTTCCATTCCCCCTTCTGGCAGACTTCCTCAGTTTTGTGGTATTTATCTTCTGATGCAGAAAAAAAGGTGATTAACAGGAGCAGAATATGACAATCTAAATGATTGTGTGATCAGACTAAAATATTGGAGCATTTTTAACATAGAAGGCTTGGGTTGAAATTTGACCTGTATCTTAGAGCTGTGCCCAAATAACGGGGATAAAATTAATGGGGTTAATTATTCACTTCTGTTCTCATAGTCTAAAGTCTGACCAGGTTAATATATAAGTATTTTTGGTTTGGATGCCTTCACTATGCCTTTCCTCCCTGTAAGTTTTGGACTTGACTGAACATAACAGTTTCACATGATGACTTTTGGCTTCATGTATTCCAAACAGAAAAGTATTTGGCAGATTACCCAAGAAATGGAATCTGCTTACCATGAAAATTGAAATCAGCCTCAGGCAGACAGCATGTCTAATGGTGAAAAGAAGGAAAACTGTTTGTTAGGAAACATGAGTGTGAAGATTTCCCATTGTTAACTCACACACACAACTGGAGAAGAAGGGCTGCTTTATCTGCAGCTTAAGAATTTCCCATGTTTGGTATACCCCTGACTGGAAAGCATGTTTTGACAGTGATGAGGTAAAGCCTCTCAATAGAGTCTGGACAATTTACAAAATCATCGTCCTTCCTTGATAGAAGATGGAGGCCAACTGCTATCATTCTTCTAGTATGTCTGTTAATTCCCTGGGCAGTTTGCAGTTAATTTCCTTTTCCTGCTCCTTAGTTGCTTGAAGCATTAGACTATTTTCTGGAATATGTGGTGCTGCCTTATATGGATCAACAGAAGACTTTATTTTGAAGGGAGAAATACTTTCTATTACACTTGAAGCAGAAGCTTTACTTGTAGTTTCCAACAGAATAAAATGTGGGATTTATTTCAGATAGTAGGTCAAGGACTCATACTTTACACATTAAAGACATAAAAAGTCTTCATAATTTTTCCTTGGGCTCTCAGAGATTCTGTTATTTTTATTAGTTTTTGATTATGTAGTGTTTGTTCACTGTAAACTTAAGGCACCCAAAAGCTTTTTATTCCATGAGAACCCAAAATATTAGGGTCAAACAGTCTGTTAATGTGACAAAGATAACAAGGTCACTGCTTTCTTTTTTTATCTTCAGGCTTCCAAAATATTAGCAACCTATTTTTCTAGTGCATTGACCTGCTTTACACTTGCCCAAGTAGGATTAAAATTACTCGAGAAAGTAATTTTATAGAGATGTGTATATTTATTGAAAATATGAAGACAAACTGGGGACATGTTTTGCCTCTTTTTTGTGTTAAAGCATAATATTTAAACAATTTCTTGACAGATATTATCAAATTATTTCTTAATTTTTGTAAATATATTTTATATTTATCAAATGAAACCAAGAAAAATCCCTTCTGCTGGTGCACTAACCCGTGGATCAGTATACCCTGATAATGTAGTTGTTCAACCTAAACAAAATTACATCACTTAAATCTGCTTACAAGGTTTCTATCTACATAGCTAGTTCAGTTTCTAAATAGGTTTTTTTTTTTTTTAGATTAGTACAACTCTTTAATACACACACACAGAGATATCTGTGTGCAGTAGAAATTTCTGGAAAGTATTAAGCAGTATCTTTTGCTCTGAATTATAATTCAGATATCTCTATGTATTTCACATAAATTTCACCCCTGGCTGACGCAAAGTGACAAAGTGGATATTTGTTCAGATTAGAATTATATTTACAATTCTGTAAAATTTCGGGGGAAGGGTTTTACTCCAGAATAAATCACTGAGCTACTTTTAGAGGCAGTCAATTGTATTGGGCACAAGGTGTTTTAGTGAATATATAAAAACTAAATTACACGTGAAATTGAGAGTGAAATGAATTCACAGATGTCTGAAAAACAGAAGGTTGCCCAACAATTCCCCAAGTTTACTAATCACCTTGCCTAAGACATATGTTCTTTCTTGGGAAAAAAACCAAAACAGCTATGCCTGCCAGTCTGGGCTCAGCGCGTGGCTAGGGTTGTATTTGAAAACCTTTAATGAGGGTGAGAAGGGAAAAGTGAGGCACAGTCTCATGGTGCTCTCAGGACAACTCTGAAGACTCTTCATATCCATGGACAGAACAGAGTAATTTGCATTTACATAGTGAATATCCAGCCTGTCTTTCAAATAGGTAGGAGAGGGAGCCTTGAAGTCTGTCATCAGGGCTTGGCTTGATTCACCACAGATTGCCACTCTAACATTATATTATGCTATTTGGATGAAAACAATTTACAAAATTAAAAGTTTTGATCCAAAGAGAAAACTAATGATAAAAAAATCAGAATTCAGAGATCCTTCAGAAGTCAAAATACCATTAGTATATGTTGAAACATTATTTAAGATGCTTGAGAAATACCTATTTTTATAGCATGTTTTTCATGTTGCATTGGTTAAATCAATCAAAATCATCTCTCTGTATGGATGAAATGCTCCTTCTCTTGCCTGAAATTGTTTGGGATTACTCAAGCTTTAGATCTCTTTTTTACTCATTTCCATGTCCTTAAAACCAGGATGAACAGAAATAATGGCAGAGACCTGCAATATTCACTGCATGCCCTTTCCCAGCTGATTGCTTACTTTGAAACCATTCCGAGAGCTGCTGGCTATGCCCTTTCAGCAAATTCTGAAAAAGTAGATAATGCCTATAGTTCCCAAAGAGCAACCTCCCTCTATGATCCTTTTATTCCAATAAAGATACAAGGTAAACACAAAACAAGGGAAAAGAGAAAGATAGAGCTTTACTCTCCTCCACAGTTCCTACAATTTCTCCTTGTTTATTTTTCAAAATACTTTTTTTGCTTTACCTGGAAATGATTATCCAGAAATAAAAGCTAAATAAAACACTAATAGGTCACAGAAACTGTCAGAAGCCAGTCTCCTCTCCTTCAAAACAGCTGCTGTCCAGTGTTTGCTGTTGAGGTCTATAGTGCCCATGGTTTGCATATTTGAATGCCCTGCTGGCTCTCCAGAGCAGAGCAGCAGGTGGAGCAGAAGGAGAGTGTAACTTACATAAAGGCACAAGCCAAACAAAGCTGCTTGGTCTAATTTTAAGCTTACAAGAACTGAAAATGTTTCTTTTATAGACATAGGTTAAGTTTCTGGAAGTATAAAGGATCTATTCCATTTTAAGAACTGATTAAAAAGTTCACCATTTCAGAACAAGTTATTAGTATTTTTGTTGTAAATTTTGTGTTTATGAAATATATTAAATACAACGCTGCTTAGATTTGAATAATAGGCCTGACCAGTTGTTTATCTGCAATGGATTTCCATCCATTTGTAGCCTTAAAACATCTACAGGGTTTATAATATCTAACGATTTTTTGTAAGATAGTAACTTAAAAGTTTTTGGCATTTTCAAGGAAATACACATGCAGAAAAATCACCGTATCTTATTACAAAACCCACACAAATTCTGAACAGTACTTGTTCTTTGATTATGTATGGCAAATTTTCCACCATGTTTGTGTTAAAGAACTCAGTTGTGCAAACCCTTTTAGTATTATTTTTAAAATGTCCAAGTTATGCCGGACTTCTTAACTATCATGTATTTCCATTTTCACAAAATGAAGAGTCTATAAAAAGTTAATTAGTATTATCCTTGGATAAAGCATTACATCTTTTTTCAAACTAATCTCTCATAATAAAAACATTACTCTCCACAAAAATCACAAAGCTTTTTTATATCACTCTGTTCTTATGAATGGCTAAGGATGAAGTAGAACATAGGCAATAGTGAGGATATTGGCTGGTATCATTATCTATATAAATTTCATCTGTTTAAAATTTTTGGTTTATGCCAAAGAAAATGAATTTTTAGGGATTACTGAGGCACAAAAGTATGTGTATATGCAAACACACCTGTACTCACTTACCACTTGTTCCATTGACCCTAAAATCCATTTCAGCAAAACCCTGGATATGCTTGGGCACAATATAACTTCATATTTTCACAGCAATGACCCAATGATCTTTCCTTCTGAAAGACTTACACTTTTAGTTAAAAATTTGAGTTTAGGTGTGGATTGCTACTTATTAGAGAGGTATTGCTTCCAAGGAGTTGTTCTTCCCTCCAAAGGAGGAAAGCATCATATGCACAAAGCACCCATATATGGTCTTCCACCTGAGCAAAATTAATGCTCACGAAGTCTGCAAATACTGGCACACTGGCATCTTCAAACTCGGTTCTTACAGTTGTGCTGCGTAAGTTGGGGTTTTTAGACTTTTATATTGATAACACCACCACTAAATTTCTGAACTCCTTATGCAAAATTGGACAGTTGTCATATAAACTTTTGTGTCAACTAAACCAAAATAAACAAAAAAAAAAAAAAAGGAAAAAGAAAAAGAAAAAAAAATCTTATGTACCCATCTCAACAATTCACAATACTTAGATTAAACCCAGAGGAACCTCATATAGATATTACTGAACGCATTGAAGTATTCACTGTTGTAGTTGAGCTTCGGAACCAAATACTGAGTAAGAGCAAAATAAAATGGTTTCAAATGGAGCTGAGGATAAGGGCAGGGTTTAATACCTCAATGTCAAGACATTTTCATACAAGTTAAAATAACTGGGAAAGGAGTTTTTAAAGCTAAGAAATTTATATTTTAAGGGAAACCCCAACATTTTAAGAAAGATACATGCAATCAAGAGTCTGACTTCATTTTAGGTCTGGTTTTTTATGGGGTCACAAAATAATAACATCACAGACATTACAGTATCTTTTCATGTACTATTATTTTTGTTTTTAAAGGCATGTATTATTTCCTTATAAAAAAGGCTTTCTCATGAACTGCTTAATTTCCCCAGCACTGGTTTTGTTTAGAAATGCAGTGCTGTGGTGATACTTCTCAAACTAGTATGTAGATATACTTTCAAATACTATTCTTTTAGGTGTTCAGTAATAATTTTTTTCAAATACAGGACCATTTTCTTACGCATCATTAAAAGCAACAGAACATTTTTTATATGCAGACTACTTAGAGAGTAATCTATATGCAAAGAAATCCTCAAGGTCAGTTGATTGGATTAATTTTATGTCACAACACAAAGGTAACTACTTCAGAATTATTCATGCTCTTGTTTTTAAATGTACTTTCTATGCTCACAGACATTCAATATAATGAATGTCAATTGTTAACTTTATTGCAACCTACTTTCTAGGGACGTTATTTATTAAAAGAATCATAATAATTTGAACACTGTGAAAAATTCCACAGATTTTATTGTCACATGTAATGTAATGTCAATCACAAAAAAAAAAATGGGCAGACAGCGCAGAGATTCTGTTTTGAACTTTCAGTTTTAAGTTTGTCCTAATTTGAGAATTTACAGCTTATCTGCAAATATTGAAAAGGTTTGTTCTGTCCTCAAAGTGTGAATTGGCAATTTTAGGGAAGACTTGATATGTTCTTCTAACCTTTTGTTTAGTGGTAAAGCATAATTATACCACTGCATTTCAATAAAAATCCAAATGTCAAAGAACTGTACAATGTAAAGCATTTTCATCTCTGTAAATGAAATTACATGTCTTCACTTAATCTTTGTCTTGTTTGTGCTTTTTACTTGTTCAGTGTTCCACACAAACATGCATTTTCTACACGTTTAATCACCTGGTCTAACCCTCAAGCCATTTGTTCCAATTCCAGGCGTGTTTTTACTTATACAGTATTTGAAGAACTACAGTAACAGGCTAAGGAATACACAGGGAATAACTGTTTAACATTGTGTGGCTTTGTATGATCTTGCTGAAGCATAAATTTTCAGACAAAGGAAAAGATTGGCTTAGGCAACTTGACTTTCAACTATTCTATATCCTAGAAACCAGAATACATGGGATTCATGTGTATGTGTGAATGTGTGTACTCCATGTGATATCCCTGCTAAGATTTTAGCAAGTGAAAGCCAATATGTGAGTTTTGAGGGAAATACCTATTTATTTCCCTGCTGCTCTAGTTTCTGCTACTTTGTCTTTTTCATTATAGTATTCAGTCCCATGCAGCACAACATCACCTTTGACAGACCACTGAGTTACTAGATAACAGCATGCGCCAATTTAAAATCAATCAGGTCTATGTCTTACCATGCACCCTTCCCTTCTTTTACCGCTTCTCCTGAAGCAAAGGTCTAGCTAAATTATGGCAGCAACTGGCAGGGAATGAGGAACAAGTTTCTTTAATGATGAAACTGAGACAGCAGTTTAAAACAGACCAAGAAGTTCCCTCTGAGAGTTTGAAACAAGAACACCAACAATGGATGCAGATCCACCGGCACATTAGCTGAAGGTGAATGACCTTTCGGCATCCTAGGAGGCATCCCGTACAATAGAGACTCTTTTATTAGTTATACATCACTGTCAGAGAAGGAAAGTGTTCAAGATGACACTCCTATAAGCCTCCTTATGTTCAAAAAGGCAGCATTAGTCATTGTTATTTTCTGTTTAGTGATATGTCAGGTATAATGACTGTTCCTCTTTAGAGGTATTCCCACCTTCTCCTTGTATTATGGCTATTTGAATTTATTCTTCTTCCAGGCTTCACAGAAGAAATTATGCTTGAAAGCACAGCAGTGCGCAGACAGTTCAGATGGCCAAACAGGCAGGGAGATAGTTTCTCAGAGATGCAGTGAGAAAGCTGTGTAGGTGAGCAGCAGAGGGATATGGAAGTGAGGTTGAATGAAACGGCAAACTGCCATTTTGTGCAAAAGTGAAAAGAAACAGAGTATTCATCCACGATCTGTGGCATCTGCATATGTCTACCTTCCTTGCTGCGCATCTGCGTTTAGATCTTCATTTCCCATACCATGATTAAGTAGTGTGACATGAGTTGTCATAGACTGGATTTTACTCACAGTTTGAAGATTTCATTTTGACTCTGAAGACCTGGCTTGATTTTGGAAATGTGATGCATTAACCCACTGTTTGAACCCTCATTTTTCAATGGATGTATGTGTCTGTGTTGTACTAATATCTGACATTCTTACAAACACTAATGCATGATACCAATTCAGTTGAAAATATGAAAAGCTTTAATTCCTGGCATTCACTTGTGTTAAGCACTGAAAGATTTTTTAGAGGGACTATACAGACCTCTTGTTTGTACTACCCAAGGTTACACATGATACAAGTAACTTGCGGTCTCACAGCTGAATAAACATCCATCTGGGAGTAGAAATAAGCCAGCAGAATAAAACATTTTAGCTAAAATGAAATTGTTTCATTTTCTTAATATGAAGACTTAATTCACTAAAATTTCTTTCAGAAGAAAGTTAAAATAAATTTTGTATTTTGTACTTCATTTCTCTAAGGTCAGGTAAGAGAAGGTTTGAGTGGGAAAGAACAACTTGAACTGGAAAGAGCCTGAAGAAGATGGAAGATAAAGCTGGAGTTTGCACAAAATTAATCAGATCTAGAACTGGATGCAGATGTTTACAGAGGAAGCCCAGGTGAGAAGGCAGCTGGCAAGGTAATGTTCTTGTGGTTATTGTACATCCAGAGCCCAAATGTCTGTATCTATCTATTCTTCAGCTGTTAGCAAAGGCTCAAGCGCTCGTGTTTCTTTATGCATTGCAACACACTAATGTCAATAACCTACTATAGTCACTGGCTTTTATGATAATTACTGGAAGCAGCAGAAGCCAAAGAGTTAAAATTTTTAAGTCTGGGAGTGGACAAATTATATACACGATTGTGCTGATTTTGTCTGTGGTAGGGTTGATTTTCTTCACAGAGGCTGGTAAGGGGCGGCGTTTTTGATTTGTGTTGAACACAAGTTGATAACCCAGAGATGTTTTTGTTATTGCTGAGCAGGGCTCACACAGAGGCAAGGCCTTTCCTGACTTTTGTGCTGTCAAGGTGGTGAGGGAGTTGGGGGTGCATGGAGGACTGGGACAGGTAATCCAAACTGACCAGAGGGATACTCCAGACCATGTGACATCATACTCAATACATAAAGCTGAGGGGAAGAATGAGGAAGGGAGGGATATTTGGAGTGATGGTGTATTGGCTATGTGATGGAGTCACGATCTCTCGGGGATGACTGAGCACCTGCCTGCCTGTAGGAAGCAGGAAGTCAGTTTCTTGTTTTGCTTTGCATCTGTGCATGACTTTTGCCCTCCCTGTTCAACTGCCTTTATCTCAACCCACAGATTTCCTACTTTTTACTCTTCTAATTCTCTCCTGCTGGTGGGGCAGTGAGCAAGCACCTGCATGGTACTTGGTTGCTGGCTGGGGTTAAATCACAACAATGTATTATGATGGCATTCCCTTTTTCTAAAGTTTATTCTTTAAAACAGAAGGAAAATGGATGGCATATTTAGTATTAGTATGCATTCATTGTACAACAAAGATGTCCCCAAAGTTTAGATATTGACCCCTTACAATCATGCATTTTCATGTCTTGTTCCAGTGTATTTTGTGGTAACACTAAATTTACACATCCATGTCAAGGCACTTATGTGAAATTCCTGAAGCATTTCTTCCATGAATCTGTGGCAGGGTTGACTTTGCACCATTACTGCCTTTACTCTGTAGAATTCATACAATTTTTTTTTCAGAGGTTGGAATATATATATAAGAATGCACAGACTTGCAGGAGATTGAAAGAAAGGTTTCATCTTATAGCTGTATCAAATGTCACTGACACCAAACTTTCTACAGCATATACTACCCCTTATGTTCTTGAGAGTGGTACAGAGATGAAATAATATTTCTGAAAAAAACATATACAAAAAATCCAGGGAAAGGCTTTTTCTGAATCAAAATATAGTACTGAAGTCAGAGAGATTTGGACAGTGCAAGTAAATTAGCCATGAAACCTAAGCAAGCAAAAAGGAGAAAACAAAACATTAACTATTTGCTCATTAAGGGATCAGATATTCTGTGCATATGTAGGGGGAGTTCTGTGAAAATTGCAGTTTACATTCTGCAATTTAGTCCTATGTTATAATACATTTGCATACAGCAGCCAAATTAAGCCAGTACTAACAAACTTAATTAAGACAATCAGTACTTTTCTGATTGATATTGTACATACTGCATATTTTTATGTATAAATGGTGTTTGCAGCTGCCTGATACACAGGTGTATGGAACTGTACCACTTAAAATAGATATTTTGGAGCTTCCACAAAGTAGGCAATGGTGTGAATCAAAGTTATTCCTGGAATTCAAATTTTTCCATAGGCACTCCTGATTTTCTGTTTAGGCTGTTGCCTGTCTGGTGTGTCAATATGCTCTGCTCAGAATAAGTCTGAAGAGTGCAGGCAGAAGAGAAGGTATAATAGGCTCTGAAACTCATCTCCTTAAAAAACATGCATTTCTAATTGCTCCATTGACAACTCATAAACCTGAGAAGCCTGGGAGAATTCTAGGCTCTGAACAAATCTACTTCTGAGTTACTTTTAAATTAAAAGAAAAAAATCCATGTGCACGAGAATGTTGTAAAATAATTCCCATTTTAGACAATTGTGGATATTTATGACTAAAAGAAAAACCATATACTATTAAAGTGTGCAATGTCATACAAATTTATAAAGAGAGCTTGAATTTTATGACTATATCAAGACTATAAAAGGGCCTCTCTCCCACTGACCCCTATATCTTACTCCTCTTGACAGCTGCAGGGATTTGTGTTTCCAATACAATTTGACTTCTGAAGATACAAGCCACAATGTGGAGATGGGGAAGAATAACAAAGAATTGGTTGGAATTACATCATTTTCTTTCAAAGACACCAAAGGATCTGCAGAAGATTTTCAACCCTGACAGCAATGAAACCATTGTTTCCTGAAAATCAAAAGTGAGATGAACACAGAGAAGGAGAAGCAAAATTCTTTAGTGACTGTTCAAAGCTCTTTCGTTATACTTTGCACAACTAACAGTAGTATGTAAAATCTCTATTCCTGTGAATAAAGTATTTTTTAAAATCACGGGATCTTTCTTATGCTGCAGTGACCAGAAGTCCCCCTAGCACTCGAGGTGAGGTCACCCCAGTGCAGAGCAAAGGGGACAATCCCCTCCCTTGCCCCACTGGTGATGCTGTGCCTGATGCCCTGCTGACTCTGGTGGCCCCCCTGGCTGCCAGGGCACTGCTGACTCATAATTAGCTTTCCATCAGCCAGGACCCCCAGGTCCCTTTCCATGGTGCTATTTCCAACCTCTCATCTGCCTGTCTGAGCATACATCCAGGGTTGCCCTATCCCAGGTGCGGAATCAGTCACTTTCCAATTGCAATTCCAATTGTTGAATTGCATATGGTTGGTGATTTCCCAGTCCTTTAATTTATTAAGGTCTCTCTACAGAGCCTCCTTTCCGCCATGGGAAAACAGCTCTTCCCAGTTTTGTATCATCTGCAAACTTGCTTAGTATCCCTTGAGTCCCACATCCAAGTTGTTAATGAACACAACTGTCTTACAAGCTGTAAGAGTTCCAGCCTGCCTCTCCCTGTAGACTGCTACTTTAGGTGTATTGGCAATAAATACTGTTGGGAGGAAAGGGTTAAAAGGGGAAGAATGGCAAAGAGGATGGTAAATTCTCTCAAGTGGCCCTGCAACTCTAAATGTTTAAGCCTGAAGATTATCAGTGTGGTAAAACTCCATTTATAATGCCTAATGCTGTTTATCCTCTGTTTTGAGAAGTAGAATTCCTGTGCAGAGGTAATGCACTCTCACCAACGTGCTTGAGGCACCTTTTCAGAGAGATCAAAAGCTCAGAGATCACAGTGTGGTGGTAAACTGTGGTGTGTGTGTGTGAGGCCCTTGGACAGATGGGGACAGGTAGCAGGGCCTGCTAGGATGTCTGAATCCTGCTGGCGCCTGTGTCCCTGCTTCTGCGTGTGTCTGCAGCCCAGCATGGTCTGGGGATGTTCAGTCTGAGAGGTAATGAAATAAACCTACCCTCTGCATTTCAGCTGTGGTTCTGTGGTCACCCTGCTCTCCTGCATGTGTTGATTCGCACAAATGCCAAGGTCCTGCAACTTGTTGGACAAGAAAGAAGAATTTAAGAATATGGTTTGTCCTTTCTAAATGTGTTGTGACCACTGGACTATGCAAAATTAAAAGAAATGTACTGAAACCTCAGTGTTACTTACTTTGGTGATGAAAGAATTTAGGTTCTGGGTAATAGAATTGTCCTCTATCTCTAAAACAGATTCACCTGCAAGGCAGAACATAATTGTCTTCTCCCTAGAGTTGTGTATCACATTTTGTAATTTATCTTTGACCTAAATTTCCCTGATCAGCAATTGAATGTTTATATTTTATTATCCACAGATGTTTCTTTGTAAATGCTTTTGGTTGTTTTTTTTAATGCCTGCAAAAATTATATTACTTCCATCCCATGTCTGGTTTATTTCTTTTCACTTAAACACTGAAAAAAAATTATTGCATGATTAGTCTTCCTTTGTTTCTGAATAATTTGAGTCAGATCAACAAAATATAACAGAGATAGTAGATCTAATACACTTTAAATTCTGCATTGAAGTCATCCAGGTTCAGTAAAATCAATTATTTCTATACAAATGTTAATCCTTACTGGGGTAGTTAGTTCTTTAACCATCTTGGCATCTTTAAACTCAGTTTAACGATGCAATTTTAGTATTTTTTATATTCTCAGACTCCTCTATGTGTCAGATAGCACTGATTTGCTATATTTCTTAGCTGTCATTTCACAGATGAAAGCAGCAGTTTAATTACTCATAGTTATTAATAGCATATTTTAGTAACCAAAAAGGACAAAGGATTTCTTCCAAGGGGTGAGAAATGCTATTTAGAACTGCGTCATAGCCAAATCATCAGCACGGTGCTGATTCTCAGGCGGGTATGCAGGTATGTGAAAGGCAGTCTTTGGATCTGATACCTCCAGGGGTAGAAATTGCTGAGACTGGCAGTAGGTCACCAGGTCCAAGGTGTCTGAGGAAGAAAGCTGAACCAGTCTGCTAAGGGACTGCTAATTATTAAGAAAATAACATCCTATATTGCTGTTTCTCCCTGCCTTCAGGGAAAAGTTGGCACCAGGGCCGTGTCAGAGATAAATGGCTGTTAAGATCTGCCTGCGGAGGGATTCAGCATCAGGAGGTCAGTCTCAAGCAGGTGATTTTGAGATGAGGTGATTTTTTATTTCCCTTCTGAGAAGGCCATCCAGCAAGCTGATGTCTGAAGAGATATGCTGTTTCCCTCTGCTAACTCAGCATGAATGGTGGATTATTATGCCGTTAACTGCAGCCATCTCACTCACATTTAAGGACAGTTTACACCACTGAGTGGGAAAAATTATTTTCCCCTTCTAGTAACTTAAGCTATAATATTAAAAAAAAAAAAAAAAGTAGTACTTGAATTATAGAAAATCTGCAATGCACAAGTGGACAATAAATCAATAAAATATCTTTTTTAACAAAAAAAAATGCAGTTTATTACAACACTGGATACTATATTGCTTTTCCCTGAATAGAAAGAAGGTGGATCTCTCTGTTTTGTCTCAGCATATTTCTATCTTGCAATAAATTGTATCTATAAATTATTTATACTGTAACTTGTCAACAGAGAAATGTGCATTGGAAGTAAGAAATGTGTGTATATATAAAGGGAATATACATATATTTTACTATGAAAGTAAAAGGGGGTAGAAGATGAAAAAAAGATACATAAGGTAAGTCTTCTGCATAGCTAGTCAAAGAAAAAAGAAATAACAGGAACAATAAAAAATATATTTTACATAGAAATTAAGTATAATTTTATAATAACAGTTTTTAACATACAATAATCATGAAATTCTTAGTCTTCTGTAGAAAGGTTATTTTTTTTCAGAAAACTCCCCTGTGGTATGGTTAAAATGGGGTGTTTAGTAGAGAACTAACAGTAAAAAACAACTGTATATTGTACTTCACTTGTCATAAAGACATTTCATGAAATAGCTTAATTATTTCTGGGTAGCAGAAAATTCAGGTACAAAAATATACCTGTTAAGCAGACTTTTGAAACTCAGGAAGATACAGAAAGGGCAAATAAAAATATTGTATGTGAAGTAATATAGATTCTAACTCCATGTCTTGACAAGCAACAAATCAAATAGTGCTGTTGTTGACTTGCCTCTGAGCTATATTCTTGAGAAATATAACATTCTGGCATGCGGACCAATATTTCTATGCACAATCAGCCATATCCCACAAGGAATACACAGTATTTGATATAAAATCAGATACACTATTCTTCATGGTGAATGAATTTTCGTTTATGTCCACTGACTGTTTCACTGAAGTAAAATATCTCTGACATAAAAATGTTGCAAGTACTTAAAACATAACTCTTCAAATGTCTCACTATAGGCTTTTCTTCTCTTATTCTTTGTTCTTTAGAAATGTATAGTTAAACTATGAACAATTAACATGAATCTATTTTAGCTAAGGAAAAAAAAAAAACAAACTTGAAAGGCTGGACCTGTAGGATTAGATCTATAATTCATTTCTCAGATAGTTATGACTAATAATATATAGTTTTCATTCCATAATGAAAATCAAATGGAGATTTTACTTGAATAACAGAGTCTTGAGTGCACAGTGAAACATGTCACCCTGATTTTTTCAGCCTTCTCTTCCATTGCACAGTTTCATGGTTTGGGTTCTTTCTCACACTCTGGTCTGTAAACACAGCCGATGTTATTGTATAGTTTCAAGGGATGTTTCCATTCCCGTTCTTAGAGATATGGACAGCTGATGGACAGTTGTCTTGACCAATGGGATAGGGAGAGGCGTCAACCTTCTCCCCCAGTCCCTGGCCTGTGTAGAAATACTATATAATGGAGTCAGACTTTTAAATAAACTTAGTCCTTGGTTCATGTCTTCTGATCAAAGTGTGAGTGTGTGTTTGTGTGTGCGTGACGAACTGCATCAAACATAAAAATAATTTACTGGTATTTCTCTTTTCTCTTGTGTTGTACTGAAAACAGAGCACTTTAATGTCAGTTTTCAAAATTTGTGTCAGCAAGTAATATCCTCATTGGAGGACTGATTTTAAGAGAATGGGTCAAATGCTCTACTAGAATATATAGACACTCACAAATAATATATCTTTTCTTTTATTGAAGTATTGAAATGGTTTTTTCAACACTGATGTTGTTTACAATTTTTGTTAATATTCTCTTTGTGCAATTTTGACCCAGTTTATTAATTGAGGATAGATCAGATAACTATCATGATTTTCTTGAAGAATGAGAAAAAGTACTGAAATTTGAAAAACTACCCCAGATTTGCCATATGAATTTAAATTATAATAATTATGAAGGACTATCATGCTGATTGTTGAATTACTACAATGAAAGTGTAGAAAGTCATCATCTATCCTAAAAGACTCTGTGAAGTTTTCATTTTTGATCTAGAGTAATGGGCTGAATTTTAACGCCAACAATATAACAGTTTTTACTGAAAATAAAATGTTTATAGACATGAATCTCCATTGAGGTTTTCACAAAGCTTTTGGGCTATGATTCCACAAATTACTGTATTTTGATGGGGTTTTTTTCCTCTATGCCATACATACTGTCTGTTTTTGATGAACCAGATGTACATTAGTACTGATCCTGTCAACAAAGTATTTATCAAACTACTTTTGTGTAGAATATTTTTGTATGAGTCAACCAGCTTTTAAACGACTCAAACAGCACTTGGCATTCAATTTTGACAAATGTGATTAAATTATAAGTCTTTTTACCTTCATTGTGCCAAATTTAATGAAGTTCTTTCCTATTATTTGCTTTCTTATTGTTTGTAATTATTCTGAACTAACATGTTCTGGGAATGTAATTCTTCAAATAAGAATTTTGCCAAAGCATTCCAAGAAATAAACAGATAATTTTGATCCCTAATAACATTTTGACAGCTAATTTAAATCTCCCATTATTTTTCAGGTTTGTGTAAGAACAGGCTCAAAGTAAAGAAAAATATTTAGAAGTTATGTAATTAATGTTAGCTACATTTTAAGTTTTATATGACCAATTCTTAAGAACCTTCATTTTTTTAGATTTCCACAGAAGGGTCACTTCGGTGTTACTTGAAAAAGAAGGCCCTGGCTTAGAAGCACTGGATGTTGCATTTGAAGTACCACTTTCCAAACTACATTTTTCAGAGTTGTTATATGACTTTACTGGGGACAGGATTTCTGCTCTGCATTTTTTATTTTTCGGTCTTGGAGGTCAGGAAGCCTTCCTCAGTGGTAGGCAAACCTCTTTGCATGGAGATTCAACACATCTGAGCTTTGAACTACAGGAAAGATAGTGCAGCACAGAGATTCCTAGACATCTGCATAGTATCTATCTTTGAAAAATTGGTGGTTTAATTATTGCTTTCATTTGTATCTCACTGGTTGTTTTTTAATTATTCAAATAAGAGTTCCTTGTATTTTAGTATACCACTCGACTTCCAGTGGATCAGTTGGATATTTCCCTATTTTCAGATCCACAAATTAATATGTTCACTATTTTAAGATATTTCTACTTGTTCTTAAGGCTAAATTTATTTATGGCAGAAAACACCACACTGAACACCTGCCAAAACAACCCTGGACTGAACCTGTAAGGCAACAGCTGGGATCCTCTTCCTGCAATTCTATGTAGAAGAACACTAGAGATAAATTTATGACATGTAATTCAAGAGGTGTTACTGCAACTTCATAATTTGATTTGACTCTGTACCTTTCTTGTGCATACGCATATAATTAGGAAACAAAGGAAGGATGGACAACTTAAAATTCATGACATGAAATTGAACCTCTATACACTGACAACAAGCAATTAAAAACCCTGCAACCTTCAATTTGTTGGTGATCATATGCATCTCCAGAGACCTACAAGAGTTGAAGTCTACACAGTGAATGTGTTCTGGCTGTGGATCACATACTTTCCAATATTTTGCTGTTACCTTTGCTAAAAAATTTTACCTATCCTTTTTTTTTTTTCTTTTAAGTGGCACAGAGAGACTGCACAATTTTTTAATCACGGAATGTATACAGCTAACGAGAAGACTGTAACTGCTGTAGGAATCACCCCTGATTTTAGAGGTCTTGGACCTCAGTTAATGATATATAAGTATCACATAGATCTCATGTGAGTACAAATCTATTTTTCAAAGTATATGATAACCTATTAAAAAAACATACTAGTGAGTACAGTTTCATAATAATAAGGAAATAACCCTCTCCCACTTTATCCTAATTATGTTGCGTTATTTCACTGTGCACCCATGTCAGGCAGTGGGCACAGGGGCCGCAGGAGGTCTGTGAGGAGGGGCAGGGGGTGCTCTGAGCTGGACACAGCTGGATCAGAGGGCTCCAACCCACTCACTGCAGGGCATGGCTGGGCCCCTCAGCCAGGATGGAAGTGCTCCTGAGAAACAGTTAAGGAAAGGCAAAATACCCTTCTAAAATAGTTGTGGTCTGATCATAAGCCCTCTTTCCTCATCAGTCTTCCATAGCTCAGGGACAGGGAAGTGGTAGAAGAGATGAGAAAGGAGTGAAGTTGAGACTGGGAACGAGTGTGTGTGCTTGCGTGTGTACAGGTGGTTTAGGTTTTTGTCACTATCCAAATCTATTTCAACTGTCAGTAACTTAATTTTCCCCTAGTCCCTATTCATGTTTTTTTTTGCAGTAATGATAATTGTTGAGAGATCTCCCTGCCTGTATCTTGACCCACATTACCTTCTCTCACTCTGCAAGAAGGATCACATGACACGTAGAGACAGCTCTGTGATCTACAAGAAATTTCTTCACCTGACTCAAGTTTGTCAACAAAAGAGTAAATGAACTATTCTGATTTGGAATTAGAATAGGAGAGAGGTGAGGGAGTTTAAGCTTTATTCTTTTTGGTGACTAAATAATACAATTCATAACCTCATGCTTGTCACAAAAATAAAACTGGCCATAGATGACTGAGGTTGTCCATATCTAGTCAAGCTCCTTTTCAATGCTTTGCAATTATCTTACAGATAAATGTCATAAGCGAAGAATAGGATTTAGAAATTATCTTTGTGTCTTAAAAGAAAGCAGGAGGTAATTGTAATGTGTTGACTTGGGTGGGCTGACAGACCTTAACAGAAAAGCAGCCACTGATGTTCCAGACAGGCTCCTTTTGCTGCACTGTCTTTCCCCTCTAATCTGTCTGACCACTGAGAGATGGAAGTACTTGAGCTGAACAAAAAATTTGCGGCTACCAGTACTGGAGTTATTTCTTTTCTTGTTCCTAGGTACACCTTTTTTCATTCCCATTTCTCTCTCACCCTTCCTTTCCCAGCAGGTCCTTCTTATTGAGCCTGTACCCATCATTCACTGCACTCCAGTTGAGTGAGATATCCCACCACATCTATGTTGCAGCTGTGTGCAGACCTGTAATTCCTGCCTTTATTCTCCATGCTGCATGCATTACTGCAGAGGCATGTAAGAGGGGCACTTGTTCATGCCAATTTTCCAGAACAAGCCTGAAAGTTTCTCCCATCATTCCATCCTCTTGGCTCTCCCTTATTTGTGGGAGTACATTGGTATTTTCCCTTTTGTGTTTTACTTTATTGGTTATTAAGCCTTCTTCCCCACATCACCCTGCATCATTTAATTCTCAACCTGGCTCACCATTTTCTCACTAGACTGAAGGCTGACATCTCCCTTCAATGTAATTTCTAGTTTAAAACTCTCCTCAGCTAGCTTATAAACCAGCTGGTAAGGATGCTTTTGTCCTGCTTAGGAGTCTTCAGTCATTGAAGATGGTCCCATGGTCATAAAAACCAAGTTGCTTTGTTTCCAAGTGCTGTTAATGCATGACTTCTACTATGAGGTCAAGTATCTACAAAATAATTAAATTAACTGATTTTTACTTCCAGCTGAGAGGATATGCAGCAACAGTTGTCATGCTTTTCTTTTTCTATTTATGCTTCTGTCCAAAATGAGAAGGCAATCATCCCCATTATTTAACACTCCCTAGACACATTATTTGATGCACCTAGACTCTAACAAAAGGGTTTAGCTTCTGAAAGGAAGTTTTTCTACAAGGATTCTGTATGCAGCTTGAGGAAAATGTTTATTGAAGTGCATGAAGGCTGTTTGGAATTTTCACAACACTTCACTGTAAGTGGTTCTACTCTACTTGACTACCCATATTTTCCTTTTATGTAGCATAACCTGTTCAACAAAACCACACATAATCACCAAGTAGTCAGAAACTCCTAACATCAGTGGCAGACCTGATTCAGTGTGTCACATTGCTGAACCTACTAAATCACTGAGCTGTGCAACAGAGAGATTAAATCTCCCTCAACACTTTGGATAGTGTGTCCTTTCAGTGACAGCCACTATGAAGGGGCCAAGGATCCCACTGTGACAGACGTAACAGGGAGCAGCATCTCTGACATGAAGACTCAGGAGAAGACAAGATGACAGAGAAAACAAAGGCTGAGGTCAGATCTAAATCTATTAAATTTCATTAGTCACAGCATTCTTCACTGCTTTCCTACCTTGAGGGCTGAGGTGTCCACCTTATTGTAGTTGGCAGAAAAACTACGAGTGTTTTGTCTAAGTCTGTTAACCTATTTGGAATCTTAAATCTGTGTTAACATGAAGATGCATATGATGATTGGAATGATTATGAGAATATCTTAATTTTAATAAAATTTCACATGAATAGATGAAACCCTTCACAGAAGCATAAACAGATTAATTAAAGATACAGACTTTAGAAACAAGACATAAACCTAAGAAATAGATATTAGCCCCTCAGCAAAACGTAAACTAACCACTTTTTAAAGAACAAAAATATCCCCCAGCAGTTTGTTGCTTTGGTTAATCATATTTTAATTACTTCAATTTTTATCTAATTATGTTCCCTATAGTAAGAAGCTGTGAACAAGAGAAAAAAAAAAAAAAAGGCAGGAAATCTAAATATAGGAAAATGTTAATCAAGATAAATAGTAAAAAGTTAATAATAAAAATTGATATAATTGGATGTTTAGTAGTCATCACATAGTACACTTCATTCAGGTGGGTGATACTCCTCCAGTTACCTCTAAAGATTATTTTGAGACTTAACAACATAGGGCTTCCAGAAAAATTTTGTGGTGGACAGCAGCCATAGCCCTGCTCCTTGGACATCTAATATGAATGCATCTGAACACTGCAGACCTCAAGACTATTTTTGACCTGAAGTCTGTCATCTGGGAAAAACAACAGAGAGATACAGTCAAATATTGAAGCAAAGAGAATTTCAGATACAGTCAAAACTTGGTCTTTCCATCAGTGTCAACCTATTTCCTTTCAATCTTTAAAAGTGATCCTGAAGAACATCATGCTGGACTGCATTTCATGTTTTAAAACTGCAGTCTATACAGTTTGCTTGCTTGCAAGCAGGTTTATTTTTCTACAATGATTTTCTGTGTTATATTTTAGTTCTGTTCCTCACGGTATTTGGCACTTCATACACTTTTGTCAAGAATGCATATCTTGCTCACGATATTGCACCAACTTACCTGCTGTGTTTTTTGAGAGAAAATGGAGAAGAAACAGTGAACTAGAGCTAATGTTGAGGATAATGGCTTCCAAATTACTATTATAGTATGCAGCTGCTCAAAACAGGGTAATTAAATGTTCAATCTTGTGGAATTAATGGAACAGAACAGATAATACATTGTTTAGGCATTCTGAAAAATCTTATAATATGTCATATTACCATTGTCTTGTAATTTCCCTTGAAAAACAGCATACACTGATTAATAGCATTATCTGTAATACTCTAAAAACCTTTGTTTTTAACCATTCACATTGGTAACTTCAGAGAACCAGAGATCTCACTAATGTATCAAGTATTTTAACCTACTGTTGAAAATTGGTCCCAGGCACTAGCCTTTACTCAAACCGTCATTTGAAACAAAAAGGAAACAGATCTAATATGTAAAGCTGTCACATACATCTTTAGAGACATTGAAATATTAACAGTCCAAGTCCAGATTTGCTCTTACTGAAAAAAATGCAGTGTTGTGAAAAATATCACTAATAATGCAATATATACTCTTTTTTCTACTTTTACAGTCACACTTCTAGTGTTTCTGAGTGGTTTCACCCTGGTCATGTGGAGAAAGGCTTACAGCAAGCTGACCATTTCCCAAGCCTCTCATAGGGAAGATCATGATGTTGACAGTTTCTTCCTTTCTTTTTAATACAGGGCATTTTTATTCATTAGACCTGTTTTAAAACTTTTTCTCTCATATTTACTGTTTCTCTTCCTTCATTGGTCCGCACCTCCATGTTACATCTATATTTTTTAGATATAGCCTGTTTAATTATGTCAGATGCTTGTTCTTCGTTCTCAAAATCAATTTTACATAATCTTTTATGTTGATTTTTTTCATCTGGTACTTACATCTCAGTGGTTGGTAGTGTCATCCACGTGTCTCACCTGCTCCCCTTATGTTTTACTCCTCAAAAGTGCATTCTGCATCCTCACTTTCAAGGCCTTTGGTGAAATTCCATGCCTGCATTCTGCACTACATCATTATTCTAGTTACAAGTATTACATTCTATGCAGAGCAATTCTCTTCTAAAGATATAGACACATGATCGTACCTCAAAATTATATAAAGAAAAATAAAACTGATCAGACCTGGTCAGTATAAAATGGTCTTTATATCTAAAGAAGTTGAAACAAAATCCCTTGTAGGCCAGAGCAACTTTAGATAAAGCCTGGCAAGCCTCATCCCTGATCCTATGGCCTGTTACAAGTGATGGCAACACTACATTGACTAGGCTACATTAATACCTGCCAAGGATTGTTGCTCTCTGAAATATCCTGATATATTATTGGCGGTGTCCTTGCCTTCAACCTGTCTGTCAAGTCTGGGGTTTTTTTGGTCTCTCAATACCTTGTATACACTCCTAGCCTATACCATTTGTTTTCTGAATACTAACAGTATCTCTCCCTTCTAACTGTATCTGAGGTGCATGAATGACTGCATTACGAATTAACTTTTATCTAAATAGCTTCATCCTTGCACAAAGGTTTTTAACAAGTTCATTTTCTGACTGCAGCTCATCTCGGAGAAAAATCTGCCTCCAAGTTGGGAAAGGGTGAATTTTGGGGTAAAACACTTGATTGTACTCAAGCAGTTAAGAGTTCAAATGAAAATTGCAGTGCTTGCTTTAGCTTCTTTCCAGACAGGCAATTATCAGTGTGCCTAAACCAGGGTTCCAGTCAGCTCAACACTGATTGAAGAGGAGCACCCTGCTGACTTAGCAGCACTTCTGCGTAAAGAGAAGGTATGCACAGAGAATGTAAATCGTGTTCTATTTGTGCCAAATCCAGAGCAAGGTGGCCAGTCCCAGAGACAGAACTGCTGCCCCCCTCTCCTGTCACTCATTCCTATTATGAAGTTTCTGTTTTCTCCTCTGAGTTTTTTATATAGACACTTGAGGAGCAAGTGTCCTCAAGTGTCTATATAAAAACCTCAAATATTTCCTCTATCAAATTTAAAAAAATAAAGGAAAAAAGGTGAGAAAACAAGAGTAAATTCTTAAGAGGTTTCCTTCCAAGCATACTGGAAGATGAGGTCTGTAACAAAAGTAAGATGAGATTGAGACTTAATCCTCTAACCAAAAAGATTTAGATGCTGCCTCTTCTTATGTAACAGTGCCACAAGAGCATGACTATTCAAGTTTGGCTGCAAGAGTCAGTCTCTTGGTACTGTTTAAAAACTTATTAGGAATTTTAGGAAGGGATATTGAGCAATCTAATGTATCTGGATTACATGCCTGGATAGATCCTGAATTCCTAGGGTGAAGTTCTGGGCTTCCCCTGATTAAAACAAAAACCCTGTGAGAAATTTTGAGTAGTGCTAAATCCATCTGCACCTGATGATACACAGAGAATTTCAGTAACTGTTTTATGACCTTCTTCTCCTTTCCATCTAAATATTTTCTTTTACAAAGAGGAAATAAAGACATTACTAATTTATAAATTCATTAGTTAAATGAGTATCCTTGAGGGTTGAAATTTTATTTAGTAAGAACCAGTGACCTTGTTTACTACAGAGGCTGTGTCCTGTAACACTGAAAGCTTGTGGGGTTCATGTGAAAAATGCATTTCCTGACAGACTGTGGGCCCCTGTGGGAAAGGAATACATTAACTTCAACTGCTTTTATTAAAGATAGATTCTCTAAAGAAGGAATGAACTCACTGAACTTTTTTTTTTTACTATGGGTATCACTAAAAATGAATCCATAGTTTGTATTTGGTTATATGTCTGAGATTTTTTAATGAAGGCAAACCTTATCCTGCAGGCATCCTGCATCCTGCAGTCCTCATCTTCTCTGCAGGCACATAATCGTACTCCTCATAATTCATTAAGTCAGCACATATGGTCATATCCACATTCAAAAAATGCTACTGACAGAAAGAGTGACACATCTGAAAGGGCGGTGTGTTCTCATCAGTATGGAGTTTGAAGAGGACATAAGGATGAGTACTGCCATTATCAGACTTCTTGCTGGATAGTTATGGAACTATGACATTAGAACTTCTGATAAAGAAAGAAATTATTGTGAAAATTCAATCTAGGCAAAAAATAACGAAAGAAAATAAATGAGTTTCTGATGTTCATGAGATACAAAACAAAGATAAGAAAATTAACTTTCCTGCCTACAAAGCAGAGTTTACACTTATTTTAATTCATATCCTATATTTATTTAGAAACTCTCAATCAAGTCACATTTTATGTTTTTAGTCTATACAACTCATATTCCTGTAGAATACACGATCATTATCAGACTCCTTTACAAAGGCTACGTGATTACTCAAGCTAACAATGACAAAAATAATTATCATTAGATTGCTCAGTATCCCTTCCTAAAATTCCTAACAAGTTTTAAACAGTACCAAGAGACTGATTCTTGCAGCCAAATTGAGGGCAGAGCCAGAAATAATTGATGCTTCTTTGACAATGACAAATAAAAATTTTAAATTACAAGGGAGGATTAAAATTAATTTGAGAAGAAATTGAATGCCCTGGCAAGAGAGATCATACATTGTTGCAAGTCAAAACCAAGCTGTCCTAAGAGAGCCTGTTAAAGGCTAACAAGATGAACTTTTTCTAATTTAAAGGCATCCTAATGAAATCAGCTAACAGAGGGAGTTTTATAACTTTTTAATTTAGTAGAGAATTGTGGGAAAAGTTCCCAACATTACTTCTGCTTTTGCCATTATCTGTACAACATAAAGTGAATAACTGCTCCTAGGTTTGGTCCCTTTCACTCATCTGAATTCCCTAAGTCTGAAGCCAGGATACCATTTTGCTTTTTTCCCTTCACTGACCATGAATTGGGAATCTAAATCCATTTGCAATGTTTTAGAAAAAATTCTTTTGTGTGCATAAGTAACTACAGCCCCAAGGATAATGGGGGGTATAGTCTCAACATTTTTGTTATTATTTTGCATTATTTACCATGTTGATAAGTACCTTTTTCTAATCTATGATTCCAGAAACGTTGATGAATAGCTGGATAGATAGATATGTGTCTAGCAGATATTGTGACCTCTCATTTCAGAGGACATATTTCAAGCCCTGATGGAGAGGAAAGGTTTGGGATTTTTCACTTTCAGAACATAATGGCTTCCTAAACAATATGATCAGATTCAGGTCCTTTACCTCTACTAAGTGATGTTATTGTATATGAGAGTAGGTTAAGATCCATTATATCCAGATCTAGGAAAAGGATAAATTATTTTTGTCTGTGTTGGGGGTTAGATTTGGATTTTTTTTCCCTTATAGAATTTTTTCCCACAAAGTCACTAAGAGACTATTACTGGGTGCTTATGGGTGCTTGACCAAAACAATACAAGTGGCTAAAGGAAAGTGCAGCACTCGGCTACACCCTTTTGTGGTATCTGAGAGTTTTTCTCTCCTAGGGGAAAAGGTGATACCATGAGGTTTGGGGCAGGTAAAGGGCTGGTGTGGGGGAAGCTTCGCTCTCCTGCTCTCGGCATCGGAGAGAGAGGACGGTCAGGCTGCTCTTGCTGCAGGAGGAGTTCANTTTTGCTAACCAAGACAGCCTGTCTTGATTTATTTCTTTAATCCTGGTCGTTAATTGTAAAACAGTGATTAGAGGCTTCCAGCATGATGAGCATGTGTCCTGGTTTAGGGCAAATTTGGAAGGAAACCTCTGAATGGGGCTCCTCTGAAAAAGCAAACTTAAATGGCCCTCTCCCACAACTGGTCCAGAAAAAAAACTTCCTTGGAGAAAAGTGGAAAAAGCTATTGATTTAACAAACAAAGTGCCCACTAGCACACAGAATGAGTAATATGAAACAATAAAACCTTTCGTTGAAGTGAGATGGCAAACTGAGAAAAATCCTTGCCATGGGCGCAGCTTGTATCTCTCAGTCTCTTATCAGGTCCTCCAGCTCTGGAGAAAAATGCCGTCCTGGGCCCTGGAGGGCACAGGTGTGATCTCTCGGTTCTCCTCTAGGTTTTCAGTCCACAGCAGGTTTAAACAGTCCCAAGATAAAGGAAAAAAATCAGTCCAGGGAACTTCTCTGCCCTAGCTAGCTAAAAATAAGTAAAAAGCACAAGAGATCTCTGTCCTGATGCCATCTGTCCATGCCTCAGCCAAACAAACCATCCAGGAGAGGAACGCAGAGGAGTAAAACAGTTTTTCAAAACAAACTGTGTGCTTCTTCTTTCCCTGTTTTGCTCTGAGAATCAGCCTTAAAGGTACAGAAGACAATAAACAGAACAGATGATTGGGGATACAAGCATCAGAAAGTCACTCTCAGACATTATGGTACCACATGCATACATGGTAGGAGACCACATCTGTTCCAATAAGACCCTGTTACCCAAAGGAGTAATAAATACTTAGTTACCAACCATCTTCAATTTATTATTTATTCAACAGTGCTTATTAAATTAGAGGGTAGAAATGCATGGAGTTCACAATGAAAATGCATCCACATCGTCCATATTTATAGTATACATTGCCAAAAGGCTGGTCAGGTAAAAAACTCCTTGGAAATTCAATCATTGCCCCAAAAGCAGTGGCCAACATCCTCGGTTTGATATGAAAAAAATTCCATGGCTAGTGTTGTGATCTGTCTGCTGGCTGAATCCTCCTTGGTGGCAGCTGCCTCCGCACACCCTGGACAGGCTCAGCTGATCCTCATTAGGCTGTTCTGGTTTTGTTGATTTGTGCATTCAGAACTCTCTTTTCTTCTTCCCTGAGTTAGACCAGTGATTAATGGCCAGTTCCCATTAATCCTTCCTTCTTTGCACTGAGCAGCTACAAGACTCGTCCCTACCCACCTGGTACAACTTAAAGTCATAACAAGACATGCAATGGGAGAAAATTTGCTGCTCCATTGATTAAGGCAATTGCCCAAGGACATGAAGCAGTAAAATGGATGACCCAAGAGAAGATTCCAGAAGGTCTCCTGAATCTAAGTCTTGTGTTCACAGTGTCACAAGTCGTAGTAAAACCAGAAGACTGCAGGAGACTCTTAATAAACCAATTAGTAGAAAGTGGGAAATGCAAGGCAGAACAGATCAGTAAATATTTGAAGAAGATACTCTATGGCTTTTTTACATCAAAAGTGAAAGAAAAAAATATCTTCCCCTCCATTTCTCCAGCTTTTTTTATCGAGAAAAAAGAAAAAATGCTCTTTAAACGTCATCTGCCAGAAGTTTCATTGTGTGTATAAAAGAAAGTTCACAAATATTGTTTAAAAGATATGTAAAGATATCTAAAGACTTTAAAAATAGTTGAAAACAAAAGGAAGTCTCATAAGTAATCCTTATTGTCCACTTCTTTTACAATTCTGCTTTTCTTATGGAATTACATTTTAGCAAATCAAAATGATGTCTTTAATTTATGAAACACATAAACATTCGTGAAGTAAGAGTCAAGAACCCAGAACGCATTACAAGGCAGTTGATTATGTCCCCTCATTTTTTTTTTTTCTTCATATACCCTGGATCTTGATTATTTTCTTGATTATTTTCATAGTAATAAAGCAGCCACAGAACAAATAGATGAGCCAAATGCTTTATTCCCCCATTTCCAACTAGATTACTTTGAAATGTGATAGATATAATGTCCTCATCATTTTAAAGTGATGTAGAAAGTTCTCCTCTGACAAATATTGCTTTGTATAGGCTCTGGGTCTAGTCAGGCAGCGAGCAGGTGCCAAATGCTACCCTTTTCTCATCCAATCATTCTGGACAGGTATACTACAGACCAAGTTGAGGCATTTAAGGATTTTTTTTCAGGCCAAACTTGGTGATACTGAACTCTTAGCTGTCCCAAGTGTGGTGGTTGCAAAGCGTGTTCCATACTAGTCTGTATCAACCTAGGAAGTTTACAAATGTCCTTCTTTAAAATACTTAAGAACATTTCAGACCTTATCATTGAGAAGAACCTGATAACAGAATACGCTGGTCTGACATGTATTTTTCAGGAGCTTCCATTCATGGATTGAATTGCAATGCATGCAGTGTTCCCCAAAGGCTGTTGAAAAATATGCTCATGGACCTTGAGTACACCTGGGAATTGTTAAGGCACAATACATGGGTATTATTAAAAGTAGGGGATAATAGATGTCGAAGATTAGACAGGTCCAAAGAAAAGAAAAACCTTTGAAAATGTCAACCACAGTCAGAATATTCTAGTTCATATTACTTATTGCTGTATAAAAAATCTGGCATTTAATCATTAAGTACAAGATTTTAAAGATGTGATTAATCTGTACAGCAATTTGTACCAGCACTTCAGCCAGAGAGATAACTTGGCAAAAACATCTGAGGAAAAGAAATAGACATAGATCTCAATCACAGTGTTAATCACACTCTAATTATTGTTGCTCAGATTGACATAAGAATAATCATTAGATATTAAACTGCAGTCTTCTGTCTCAAAAACCTAATAAGGAATACATTTGATCAATATGCAGAGTCATTATCCAGATTGACAGTATTATTTTCCCTTTCGTTTAATTGATAAGAAAAAGATTTGCTGTATCCTCATCCAAATAGCAATAACAAAATGTTTTAGATTCTTAATTAACTTAGATTTGTCAGAAAATATGAAGGAAGAAAAAAACCAACTGTTCTAAGCAAGGCAGTTGAAGAGAATTTGTTTTCTTCAAGAAAGGTGTTTGATTCTCATTAAAGACCTGCCAGAACAAGGTCTTTAAATAGATAGCTGCCCTCAGTGTTAAAAATGTAGCATTATTTTTAGTACCTATTTCATTTCAGTTTTCAATAGCTGGTTCCCAACATAACTTTCTTTTCCTCTATTATGTTGAACACCCAGCAGGTATCAAACACTTTCTCTGTGCAGATTCAGAGACACTTGATACCAGACATCAGGGATGGGAGTCAAGATACTGAGATGTCTAAACGTAGGTGCATAAGCTCCTGCTCTAGTCAATGGATATCAAGGCAAATGTGTGTGGAATGTAGAAGCGCAATTCAACTGACTGGGCATGAGAAGTGGGAGTCAATATATTTAAATGTTGATCGCTGTGTCTAGACACTGCAGTCAATGGAAGCTAGAGAACAATTCCAATCCGCAAAAAGAACATTAGGAGCTCTATACTGTTGCTTAAACAAAATCAGTGCTCTTTGAGACAAGTTACAAACTGAGGCAACATGAGACAGACAGGTATGGCATACGGAACCTAGAGAAAAGCACAAAAACTCTGTCTTCTGCAAATTCAGGTCAGGAGGAATAATTTCAGGACTCTGAATGTCATTAGATTCTTGTTACTTATGTAACTAACTCATTAATAATGTTGTTGCACTCTGATACTCATTGCTGGGTAAAATGCAAGAAGAACTTGACTTATTGGAATCTGGTTGTGATGTAATACTTGCGCAGAGACTCAGATCTCCAGTCATCTTCTGTGACTAACCATCACAATTTAACACTGTTGGTACATTCAAAATGCACACAAAACACCTCCTAAATTTCTACTTAGAAAAACTGTCCTATGCAACTATTTCTGCAGAAAGAGCTTCTGTTGCCTACAAGTGTCTCACCTACACACAGTTCAGTAATGTCTGTGGCAGGAATAACCTAGGTGAGTCCTTTGAAGACTCCACATGGAAAGTTAATCAACACAGGCATCCAAGCTGAACTAGTCAGAGACGGAGATGCCAAACTGTCCAAACCTTCCATCTGAAGGGCTTCTGTAACTATTAATCAAATATGTTATTGTGAAGGTTCAATCAGTCAGCCACCTGGTTTCAAGTAGATCCATTGTCTCAAGCCTGTCCATTAATTAATTTATGCAGGTGACTGACTGGAATGTTCCTGGACAACCCAAAAATTAATTATTTATAGGTACCGATGTGCAGAGACCTGAAACCCTGCTGCCCCATAATTACAACTAAAGAACACGTACTTACAATTCACTTATAGCTTAAGTCTCAGCGCTATTGGCAGTGTTTAACAACAAAAAATATAAAAGCATACATTATTAAAGCTATGCACTTTATAAAAATGGTTTATAAAGGAAGGATAGTCCCTTTGGTATCAATCACAATAACTGATATGGCAGAGCACATGAAGTGTGTAACATCAGCTATCTGAATGCTTAGTGAAATGACAGAAAAATAATTAATAATACTTACAATAAAGCCATGGAACAATGCCAGATCCCATTGGATTATAATGCAGGAAAATGACACAAAAGTAACTACAGATATAATACATTTTGGTACTGGTTGCTAAAAATGTTTTGCTTACTGGTATGATTGGACAAACTGAGAGTTAGGGCTGAGCTCTGAAAATATTTATACAATCTTAATTTTCAATTTGCAATTTATAATTTATTCTGCTTCTTTAATTATGTCTAAAAGTGTGTCTTCTCTTTTAAGATTTAAAAATCCCAAATAGAATTTGTTGTATTACCCAATATAAAATAGATTTACATAATGTTAACAATTGGAAAAATACTTCCTAAACTCATGACTCACATAGTCAATAGAAGTTTGTGACACATAAAAGCTCAAAGAAAACAAGGACTTATCAATATTTTTAAGTGTATCAGATGTTCAGTTAGTGTCTATTTTTGCAAGTGTTTTTCTTAAACATTTATTACATGACATTTTCTATCTATAGGTTGCATATGTACACTACATGAGAACTGGAGAAGAGATTAATTTCTCTGAAGGAATAATAAGAACTTTGTTCTTGCCCCCACTGAATTCAGTGGGAATTTTGCCATCATCTTCAATGAAAGCAGGCTGTGGTTTTAGATAGTTGACACAGAACATATTTTAAAGCCACCTGTGCAAATGCGACCACTGAGCGACCTTCTGTTGCTATCGTTCTACAGAATTTTTACTCTCCAATGGTATATTGCTTTCACCTATGAGCACTGATTAAACTTATCATCTGCACATTTTTAACCAGGCATCATAATTTTTACACTTAATGTCCGCTAGAATGAAGAACTTTGATTAAATTAGCCACTTTGAATTTTTCATATTTTTATCTCAGTGTATATGAAAGGGATCACATTTATATGAAAAGTTTGGATAAGAAGAAAATCTGTGATGCAATAAAAGTATGGCTGTTAAAAAGGTGGGGATTAGGGGTTTTTTTGGAAATGAGGAGACATGTATTTTCAATCTTTCTAGATTTACTTTACAATTGTACTAAGAAGACCAAAAATTGAGGTCAAGTTCACATATTTATAAAGGGATAGCAGCCATCCACATATCTGTATCTTTCAGTTATTTGAATAAATGAGAAAAAAAGTATGCTTCAATTTTTTAAATGTAGGAAGACTGTTTTTTATTATTGCAATAAAATAATTAGAGGAATGGATTCTTGCTTGTCATTACATTTTAATTAAAGTTTAGGTAGTATGTTTGTAACTCTTCAGCCAGGATACTCTTTCCAGCATTCGGTCCTCTATTTTCATTTGGACTGTCTGAATACCTTCTTTTGCAACAATGTCATCTGTTCTCTTGTAAAAATGCTGGTTTATTGTACTGTAATGAGAATTGCAGAAGTATCTGGAAATTACACAGCTCCAGTTTTTAATATGAAAGAGTTTTCATGAAGTTTTGATGAAAGGCCTTAGAGATCAGCACCAGGGTTGGGTAGGGTATGTAGTTTGTTGCTGATATTGACTGATTTGGGTCTGCAGCCAATTATTATAACAGTAGACATCATTAAGAAAATTTTATACCATATGGTGCTCAAATCTCAGACTTTGGCAAACTTTAAAAAAAATCTAAATGAAAAAATATGCAGGATTTTAAGACGGGCTTTTTGGAATATTTAGTATTTATCACATTCTAGTAAGGAAGCTGTATTATAGAATAGCATTCCAAACACAAAATTCACTTCTACCCCACTCATGAGTACTAATTGTCTCTGTGAAGAAAGCATTCATCATATATACTGAAAAATAATGCTGATAATACTGAAATTAATTGAGTTTTTGTTTAAAAACACCAAAAAACTATTTAGCAGCTGCAAACAAGGAGTAATGGACAATGAGTTGATTCTCTGAAGTCACAGCACTGATACTGTTGATTTAGAAGTAGGTAAGAGGTGAATGTGGATGTATGAGACTATTATTTCAGCTTTTTGATTTTGCCTTACAGTTTATAACAGCTAAACAATTTTGAAACTATTGGACTAAACTATATACTCCGTACACAGTTAATACTCAGTGCAATATTAAGGGGAATGTAGGCAGTCAAAAAGAGAGCATAAACATTGATCAAGGATGCTAATAAATTATAATTAATGACCTGGAAATTTTATTTGCATCGTGGAACACTGAATACATAATAATTTTCCCATAAAACAAATTCTCCTATGATTTTCATTTCTTAGAGAGAAGTTCCAGTGAACTTAGTGTGGGTCTCTGCAAGTTAATGCAGAATCAGGACCACTAATTTCAACGACGCCTGACACATAAACACACCCCTGTGTATTGTTTTTTTCATGTTAATATTTTTCATTCAGTGTTGTGCTTTATGATGGAAAAAAAGTAAAAAAAAACCCCAAACCAACAAAAAAACACCCCCTCCAAATTATACCCAAACAAAGAACAAGAAAATCCCAAAAAAATCCACTGTGACATCAGCTGTATCTTCTTCTATGTATAAATTACGTACTTATTTATAGATGTGAGTAAAATTCTAAACTTTTAAAGCCCCTAAGTGATAGGCAGACACAAAATTGTACGTGAGTGTTGTATACCCAATATTTAGTCCCTGAATTTCTGTTGGTAGCAATTCTGAATTGCACTCCTTCTAACTATTTGTAGTGAGTAAGGAGTTAAAATAATTTTATTAATCTGCTAAGTGAAAGGCCACTTCTCTCAGTCAATTTAATGATCTTATCCATAGGCTACAGGCTTCACAATGATTTAACTTCAGCCTTGGGACTTACTGATAATTGTCATGTGCAGTTGTGGGTTGGTTTCACCTGTGACTTCAAAGCACAGAAGTGTAAGGCAAGGCTCAGGAGGGCTTTTTCCTGTAGTTTTACACTTTTCTGCAGTGACTTATTTTGCTATAGCTCAATGCTGATTCTGTAATGGTCTAACTATACATGATATAAGTCTAAAAAATGTGAGGAATTGCTGCATAATGAAGATGTGGGCTAAAAAGGAAAGAAAGAAAGGTCAATAAGTCTTCTTAGGAACACATGAAAATAAATCCAAGCCAAACCATGACTGAACAAGTGGAAGAAATCTCCACCATCAATGTCAGGGAACTTGTGGTAAAGAATAAGGAACCTGGTGGCTCAAACCTGAACCCCCTTCTCATTCATTCTTCTCATTTTTCTTGAAGACGTTTCTTGAAGACATCATCCTTACCACCCCAGAGGGACAGTAAAAGTGTGAGCACAAAAGGCAGAAAATTTTTTGTACAAGAACTGTAAATATCCTGAAATGAAAGTTTTAAGAAGCTTTGGATTAGAAGTATTAGTGTTTGTTTTATTTTGTTAGGCTGTTAAAGCTTAAATTAAGATAATAAGAGATTCTTTAGTCCACATGAAAATTATATTCATTTTTTGCTCTCAACATAATTTTGAGTGGAAAAAGCATTCTAGAACTATTAACAGAGAAATATAATAAATATGTGATGTCTTAAATCCCATTTCTGACAGGTGAAATCGTGTGTTATTTGGGAAAATCAGGAGTTTTGTTACAATACGATTCCATATGTCCCTCTAATAAGCAGATTTTGCCAGGTTTAAAATCTATTTAATTATTACATTTATTGTTTTAACTTTATTTATTACAAATTGTACTGCTAATGTTTATTCTCAATGCCTAGTTCTGAAATTGAGCAAGGGCTCCATATGGGTCAATGACTATGTCTGTTACAAAAGGACTAAGCAAAAATTTTACACAAGAGATCTGTGTAAAATTTCCCAGGCAAAGCCCAGGTACAAGTTCAAATGATATATCACAAATCAAGAACTGTGTTAACAAGGAAGTATGAACAAGTTCAACTCATTCTGGTAAGAAAGAGAGGAAAAAAAATATGCATGTGAACCTTACCCTTCCATTTACCTTCAGGGCCACAGAATAATCCCTGGCCTTTTTTAGTTACTAATACATATTTAGCCCATGCCTTGCCAACTATGCCTTCCCAACCGTGGCTTCCAATTTTTCTTATCTTTTAAAAAACTGGATGGTAAAAGACTAGAGACTCTAAAATTGCTATGATTGAAGGAAAAGATTTTAGCTTAAACTCTATTCCTTTTTCTTTTTTTTTTTCTTTTTTTTTTCTATGCTCTAATATTGGAGCATTTTATCCCAATCAAAGGAAAAGCTTCAGAGATGGCATTTTCATAGACTATAGAGTCAATCAGCTGCAAAATAAATCCACAGTGTTTCTTAGTTTTAGAACTAATTGTTTCACAGAAACAAAGTCGGATGACCTTCTTTAAAGCACTGTCAGTGATGATGCTGTACTGTTTTCTTCTTTTTATAAAACACCTCACTGGCTAACTCATTTCCCCAGAACAGGAGAGACCTAGGGTCAGTGCCAGTTTCTGTCTCAGGGAATACAAACTCTAATCTCTTATCTCCTTGGCAAATGCAATAATCAACAAGATAGTTTATTTACAACAGCAGGAAGTGTCTCTCTTCTCTTTGATTCTATATGGAATAGATTATCTGGGATAGAGGAAAAGCAAAGGACAAGGAAAAATAAGAAAGTGAGAATATGTTTCTTAAACATTCTCTGTGAAATGGAGGAAGCTGTGAATATCAAGATATCCATAAAAGACAGTTGATCCATTTTATTTAGGACTATTTCTTATAAAACACAAAAACTATCTTAAGAACAAAGGTTGGAGCTCAGACATCTCCTTACCAGTAGGTTCTTTGGTCTGATGAAACTTAAGTTCATTTTGCAGAGGTACAGTTTCAGTAGTTGGGGCTGCAGATTGATAAATCAACACAAAGAAAGAAACCCAGCAGATGGCTCTTGGGGGGGACAAGCCACAGAATAACATTTAGATTTCATTATGTCAAGGCACAGTGAGGTGTGGCTGGCCACACTCTCCACCTCCACAAGGTCTAGCAAGGATGCTCCTGATCAGGCTGGAGATCAGCCTGCAAAGTTCATCCAAGGTGTGTCCCAGGGAGAGGGTTGTAGGTAGGGCAAAGCAAGCCATGATGCATGTTCCAGGATCCCTGCCGGAGATGAGCTACTTACAGAGCCCTGTTCGGGGGGCTGGAGCAGCACCCAGGCATTCCTACAGCATCACTGAGGCTGATGGCCCAGGCTGGTGGGGGCCCTGGGTGTGTGGCTAGGGATGGGGGTCCCAGGAGTGAATGGGCAGGAAGAGTAAACCCCTTCATGGGACTAAAGCCTAGGACAGATTTCCATTAGGACTTTCTTTCTGAGATTTACTCTATCCTGAATGAGCAGTCTAATTTCTGAGCTAAAGCAGAAAAAGGAATACAGCACTTTGTTGAGCAGAGGGGTATTAGGATAACATGCTTGGATTTAGCTGTCAGAAATCCACCTCACTTCAGTGAAGGCTTCTAAGTTCTCTTACAAGTAAGGATAATTCCCTGAGGCAATTCTGAACATTTCCTCCCTGTCCTGAAATATCTATGGCTGTAAAACCTGAGCCATTTCAAAATCCTCTAGAATTATGCAGGAAGGTAACATTGCGAGAACTTGGACTGATTTACCACCATCCCTGCAACTCTTATTTCTTCAGGGAACTGCTGCTGGGGATAATATCAGACTAGATTTCTATTGAGGAAATCCCACCAAAAAAACCCCTTTGTAAACTAGCATGTATGAAATTTTACCAAGAAAAAATAGACAGTAAAGGAAGGATCACAAAGGATTTCCTCATCTTCAAGTAAAATATAATTGGTTATTCCTTTACATAGCTTTTTTTGTCATTGTTTAGTCCAGTTTTCCCCCTTTTTTGAGGACATAAGACTTGCTGTTGAAAAACATAAATGTCCAGTCACAATACTTTATTTAGGCTACTACTACAAAGAAGACACTATAATTTATTTAATGCAATTCAGCATTTTAAATTTTAACATATAAAGGAATATTGCCAAAATAACTTTCTTGTTAATTACACATTTTTGGATAGGGTAATTTAAACAAAATGTGTCATCACTAGAGACAGGGATGAAGATCTACCAAAAATGATCCTGTTGTCCCGCTGACATTTTGGAAGAGAGATTTCCGCACCTCTACCCCGTGAAAGTAAGCATTCTTCTTGCATAAACAACAGCCAGTTTCTGAAATGTACATTTCTTGTGTCAATCTACATGAAAATGGAGATCTGTGACACTTCAGCATTTCCAGCTAGTGATACCCCTGAGCAAATCAAAGCACTAAAGGTGTCTTTCTTTTATCTGTGTTGCTCAAGACACTCTAAAGTGTTATTCTGCAGCCAGAAAGACTGGAAGACCTCCTCTCTTGAGATCCTACTGAAAAAGAAGGCTTTTATTACTGCCCCCCCTTAAGAGTGACTTTCTTATTTTCTCTGTTCTCCTTCCACTGGTACTTTTTCCAATTAGACTTTGTGTATGCATTGTGAAGACACAGTCAGTAATATGGTGGCTAGAGCATTCAACATTAAGAGAAATATTAGATAAGGAACAAGGGATAATCTTTTTTTAACATTTCAATTAAAAATAAATTATAAACTATTACGTATTAATAGACTGTGTAAGAAATGTCTTACAGTGATTTTTCCTCTTTCATTCTCTCAATTAATAACCATTCTCCGGCATGCACAGGGTGTCTATCATTCACAAGGTTGAAAACATTAGTTTTGGGGCTCACATGAGCACTCTCAGGCTTACATGTAAATGAGGTCAGTTCACTAGCACAGGACACACAGAAAAATTCTAAATGTAGTTGGGAAATCTCAGGCAGTTTCATTAAAAATGGACAAACAGAGTTTAATCAGAATATTTAAATTCAGATGTGAGTAGGACTGTCTAAAACTTGAGACAAGAATTTTCTTATGCAACTTTTCATCTGGTACTATGTACCTGAAGGAGATGAGGGGAAAGAAACAGAAATGTACTGATGGGGCATCTCATTTCACTAAAATGTAGAGCCTCATTAGCTGGCTGTTCTTTGCACGTTGTTGTCAAGCATGGACAATTATTTTTCTTGTGTTTTTTTTTTCCATGTAGTCACATGTAGTCTTTATTAAAGATAGTGTTTACTAAAACCAGAGATATGTAAGCAGACTCATCTGTGTAGTGCACTGTATAGTTAAATTTTTCATGACTTGGATTTAAGTACTGGGATTTAAGTTTACATTCTTTTCATACAGAACAGTGGATCACTGAGCATAAATATAGCAATTACTTGCTTGCCAAATTTCCCTTTTCACTCTGCTGCTGCTGGTTAAAGTCAGGAAACTCTGGAGTAAATTTGATTTCTGTGGGTTGGAAATGAGTCACTATACAGAGGTTTAATGGGAAATTTCCAAGTAGGCATTTCTAGTGAAGAGTGCACTGAGTTTAAAATGATAGCCCTTCTGAAATAGTTATGCAAGTTTTTTTCTCTTTAGTGATGCAACTTATTGCATTTCCAGTTCTCCTGCACCAGTGTGCTGAAGACAGGACATAGAAAACTACTGCCCATCTTTATTACTAAAATAATCTTTAGCTTTCTAAGAATGAGAATGTTTCTACAGTACACTGAAAATCATTAACACTGCATCTATTAGCCAGAGTGATTAGATGAGCTTACAGTTTTCTTCTGACTCATAAATATTTTACACTTATACAGATTTATATTTTTCATTACCGATATACAAAGGATTAAAATTGTTCAGGTTTTATTACATGCAGTACTAAGCCCCAGAATTGATTGTTTCCAACTATAGCCATTTTGGTAAATTTATGAATCACCATAAAATGATATTCCAGAGTTTCAGACAGTGTGCAAAAAATACAACTGAGGCATGTTGACTAATGGCATTATGCAGGAAGACTGTTCTTACTTTCCTGAAATATCCCATATTAATTAATAATCAATGACAACAGGAGAGAAGGTTTCATGGAGATTCTAGAAATTAATTTCTAATTGGAGATGATGAATGAACTTTTCAATGGAAGAAGAGTTATAGAAAGAAAAATACTGTGAGATGCCAATAAACTTGCCTCTTCAAAACTGGTGTGGATGCTGCTAGCAGGTTCCAGTTTTGTATCTCTATATTTTCTGTGAAGAACCCTTTCATGAACTCTTTGGCTTCCTCCTTTAATGATGAAAAGAATGTTTTTGCAATATGTATGTGCCATGTTTAGCTTTTTCCTCTCCACTCAAAGCAATTCCTTCACACATGTACCATAGAGTGTCCTCACCAGACAATAACCTTTGCGGCACAATACTTTTTCTTCCCCCTGATAAAACTGCTCCATTGTGCAATAAATAATTGTAAGATGTTGAAAAAATAAGGGAAGAGAAGACAAAAGAAAAATTAAAGAAGAATGAAAAAAGAGAGGAAACTAGAATATGGCGCTTTAATCTGCTGATTAGGTCACTAAATCATTGCTGCTGTGACCGCCTCAATTTCTTACATATAAAAGGATGTGAACTTTTTTGATCTTCATTTCCCAACTCTTCAAATACTTGGTATTAGTTTCTTAGGAAAAGTGGCAAGGTAGATCCATCTGGGATATGACTCAACATGTGACATTATTTCTGATATTTCAATCATTATTATATACAGTGAAAATATTGTTATTGCCAAGTCCTTTAACTAAGCTGTAAAATAGTTTGAAATCCCTAATTTAAATTTTAAGACACCTGAGAATGGAAGGAGAATATTCTTACCTCACTCCCAATTAAAAAAAAAAAAAAAATTCATATGTATTAATGTTTTATGTTACAATTACATAAATAACTATTTAGTGACAAATTGAAAAATTGCAGATGAGGAAATTTATGTCAGAATCTGAAGAGAAGTGTTGCATATCCAGTATTGGAGGAATTGTTCAAGAACAGTTCATCCTTCCGAAAATAATTGCCTTCATAAAGTTAATTAGCTGCATAAGTGCTGGCTGCATGAGGTAGTACTGCCCAAGGGCAACTTAGCATTCATGAATCAGTGTAATTCATACACGTCCATCTCAGTGCTTTCCACCTTTTTGATGTTTTATGGCCTTGACTGGCCCCTTTCTTGGTACTGAATCATTTGTCACGCGGTCACAGTGAGGAATGTGAGTTTTATTGAGCACACTTAGGACTGCTATTTTCTGGGACCTTTCTAAAACAGTTCCAGAGAGGTCTGTTTGTAAATGTTTATCAAGTATTCAAGGTCTTTCATTGCAAGCCAAAACTTCTTGTTCTTTAAAAGAAGGACAACAAGAGAAGAAAAATAATATGGTTCATACAAGCATTCTTGATATGGAAAAATCTGTCATGAAATAATAATCTATCAGCTTCTTCGTTATGGAACAAATTCAGACACTGTAATCAAATAAAAATATTTTGTCATAATCCATTCTTTGGCAAGAACTTGCTTTAGGTCATGTAGAATGCAGTACCAGCTTATTTTGATATTAAGAGATGAAATCTTAATTAAAAATATTTAAACTCCAAAACAACTTTAAAATTAGACCCAAATTGAGTCTCTTTTGTTCTAAAGACTAAATTTTCAATGGCTGAGGAGCCTAAATTACTTGTAAAAAGCACTGGTCACTAGGCACAGCCATTTGCAAATGCACATGGAGCAGAGCAGCCCTACGGAATGTGTCCTGAAGCAAAAAGGTCGGGATTTCATGAGAAAATTTTAGCTGTTGGGTGGGAATATTAGCATTACAAACTTGATCTTCCAGACTGTCACTAGAAAAGAAATTGATACCTCCAGAAAATAGATAATATCTGAAAACTGAAACATTTTACTTCCAAGAGAAACTGTGAAAAAGGACAGAGATGTAAAATGAGACTGTGTTATAAATACAAAGCTAAATAAAAATTAAAAATAATAATTAAAAAAATAAAGGTATTACAATTTAGAATATATACAATAACTAAAATAATCAAGTATTAATAAATACACTATAGCAATTAAATAATAAATAGTTATTAACAAAAAATTATTTGGTTTCTAAGATGCTGTTTGTGATTGCTCATAGTGAAAGAAAAATTTTTTAGAGTTTTTACTAACTTTTATTCTGAAATAACTTCAAAAGTAATACTTTTTGAGAGTACATTCAATATTTGAGAAATAACTCCTCCCTTTTCAAAGCTGTTTCATTGGGACTTTATAATTATGAAAATATTGTCCTAAAAATTTTAATTGTTTATGAATATAGAATATATTAAAAGTAATTATACAGATTAATAGCTTACTAAAGCTATTGAACATTTATTTGTGACACTGAAAATCACACTTGATACCACAATATTGCTATACACTGTCATGGTAACACTAAATGTTTTTTTTCTGTGGCTATGATTTCACTATGATGCCTGCTTTATATGACTTTGGGCTTCAATGGACATGATTTTTTATAAGACCTTCTGCCTTTTTATATTTTTTGTAATACTTGACTGTGGGGTATAAATCCATGTTGATTCTGTAACTTTATCTACACTACCTTATGGCATATGTGTGAAATACTGGAACACGGGTAGGATCGTCTAGATACTTGAATTTCAGAATCTGATGCAGTTTCTTGGAAGTTAATGCTCTCTGGATTACATTTAGATTAAAACCTGCTAGTCCTTTCTCTCAAGAATTTAATGAAGTGATAATTTTACCAGGACAGTAATCCACAATAAGGTTCTAAACATTTATGGACTATCAGTGAGTCATTTCAGAGTGGCTGATGTCAATTGGCTTAGACAGATGGAGTCTTCCTCTGCCCAGACAGTAAACAAAATGTATCTACCTCTGTTTGAAGTTCCTTATTAAGAATTAAGAAAAAAATATTTTTGGAAACAATACTCCTTGATACTAATAGAATACATTTTAAAAATGTCAAAATTATGATCCATAGAAGCTTGTATTTGAAAAACTATGATTTGTACAAACTCGAACAAGAGAACAATGCTTATGAACCCTACTGTCACTTGATCAAGGATAGACAGGAAGAGAACATCACTTTGGAAATGCAGTAACTCTGAAATTAATCCCTCTAAAAATAACTTAACACTAAATTGGAATACGATGTCACCTCAACCTGTTAGTGATGCTTCAACAGACTGTTCTGACTGTCAAGATTAAATCTTGCTGGTCAATGAATGTAAATATATGCAACAAATATGTATCAGGAAGAGGTGCTCTTTTCTACAATAATCTAGTGTTTGGAAAATTTAGGAAGCAAGCTTCAAAATTTGAGAAGGGTCATGCCTGATAGTGAATCAGAAAAGTGCTCTAACTATGAAGTCATTGGCATAGCAACATTGAGGTAGGAGGGCAAGATGCTCTTAATCCGCCCTGTTGGCCCATGTGTGGTTAGTGCAAAATTAAATAAGACCCAGACAAAACCAGAAGGGGCTGTCAGAGAGCTGTAGAGACCAAACCAGAGAAAACTGCAGGCCTCCAGCTCTGAAGTCCAGCAGTACATTGCAGATGCTGTCTTGGAAGATGAGTGTTACCTGGCTTATCTAATAGAACTTTTGAATTCTATTCTCAGGTGACTAATTTATCTGACATATTCTGCAAATCACTTGTGCATCCATGTCACCTTTAAATTAGTCTCTTGTACATGAGTGCTTAAAAGTAAGGCATGGTAATGCCATCTTTAATGCAGTACTGTCTTGCATCTACATCTGAAGTCAAACACCCATTCAGACAACCTTACCCAAAAAGAATCATAGATTTGGGTTGGAAGGGACCTTAAACATCATCTAGTTCCAATCCCTCTGCCACGAACAAGGACACCTTTCACTGGATCAGGTTGCTCAGGGCTCCATCTTATCTGGCCTCAAAAACTTCAGGGGATGGAGAATCCACAACTTCTCTGTACAACCTGTTCCAGTGCCTCACTACTCTCTGAGTAGAGAATTTCTCCATAAGGTCTAATATATATCCCCCCCTTTTACTTTAAAACCACTCTTAAGCCACTATCTGCCCATATAAAAAGTCCCTTTTCCTCCCTTTTATATGCTCCATGACAATACTGGATGGCTGCACTGTCTTCCCAAAGTGTTCTCTTTGCCAGGTTGCACAACCCCAGCTCTGTCAGTCGGTCATCACAGGAGATGTGCCCGAGCCCTCTGAACATCTCTGTGCCCTCCTCTGGAGCTGCCCTAGCTGGTGCACACTCTTCTTCTGCTGAGGACCCCAGACCTGGACACAGCACTCCAGGTGAGGTCTCACAAGGGCAAAGCAGAGGGGTAGAATCACCTGCTGAATCATCACTCCTCTTGATGTCTCAAACTTATCTCAAACCCCCAAAAAACAATGACTTTTAATTAGACCCCTAGAACAGCATGAGGAACTAAAGAGAAAGAGATAATGTAGTTATCATAACTGAGAAATCATCTATGTCATTTGATATCTGGAAAAACATTTTCATGATTGACACATTTGAAGATGCTATTCTTCTGCTTAAAAATTTTGACTTAAAAAGCGAACTTCTGTTGCCCAGTCCTGATTAAAAGAATGAAAGAAGTATATATTGGATAACTGTCTGTCACTGTCCTCTATTCTCTTGTGTTGTATTTACAAAGAAGCAAGAATTGTGTTGGTGCAGAAGAGATCAATAAGAAGTCTGTTATCAATCCATGGGCAAACTTTGAAGTTAGAAAAAAGGAGGACTATATTGCTTTCAAACATCTTGACAGTTTAACAAAGATATAGCAAAGAGAGAAAGAGATGGGGAGGATCTGTAATGACTGCCCTTGGTAGCAAAGAAAAGAAGAATGACTCAGGTGCTGAAGAGCTACACGAATCATAGTTTCATCCTTCAGAGGTTGAAAAGTTCAAGGCTATTAGCTATTTTATTCTACTGACAGTGAACAAAAGAACAAAGCAAGAAACACAATATTGGTCCAAACAGGCTTTCCACATTTATTGGCCTAACAGCTTTACTCTCATCTAAGAAAGCTTGAAATAATAGAGCAAGGAGACATGAAACATGCAATCTTTAACTGTGAAAAAGAACTTTGTTAAGCCTTTAAAGCAAAATTGCTTGATCTTTTAAACATGCAAACCACATAGATAGCACAACATATTACAGTGTAATATAAGGTTGAAACACACATATGCATGTTTTTCTCAAGATCACTTTTCTCATGAAGCATTAAACAGTTCCCTCCAAGAAATGAATATTGCAAGAGGCAAAACTGTCTTTACTATTGGGATTTATTGCATTTTATCCCTTTAAAGAAAGAATAAATCTAGTAGTAACTACATGATTAAAATAAGGAGGTAGCTAAGCAGTTCACAAGGAGGTCCAAAGTACTTTACTGGTTCTTTCACAGTGCCTTCCTGGGGTATTATTAGATGTTCTGGCATTTCATATGTGCTCTACGGTCTCTTTGCTGAAAACTGTTCTTCTGACCACCATATAATATTGAGATTAGCAGCAAAGCAAGTATTTTCCTCTGGGAAATACTTTTGTCCCACTGAAGAAGTTGCTGCTTATTTTTTAATCAAAGATATAACTTTTATTTCTTGTACTCTCCCTTGTCTCGAAATGAACATGTCTGAAAAAGCAGGAAACTCAACGTCTGACAGTTTCCTTACTTAGAAATAATGCTCACTATGAGCTCTATATTTCATTATGAACATGAATTGTTAATTTAAGTCCATAACCGTGGAAAATATTAGACCTTGAAAGATGAGATTGTATTTCTAGTCTCCATGTTTGCAGAAGGATAAGAATGTATGTCTGAGCGTGTGAGGTTGGATTCTTCAGGTTTATAGCACCATTTGGGGGAGCTGTTTCTCTGTGGTTCTTGCCTGTGAGCAATGAAGCTCCATTTGACCATTTGTGTCAGTGATTAAGAATCAACAGTATAGATGAGGTGAAAACAGTTAGTGTGACTGATCTGATGGAACTGGAAACAGTAGGGCCTAACCTTGAGGATATATATCAGATCATTTGGATAAACAGGCAATTTCAACAGCAGAAGAAGGATGTCCTGAGTAGCACTCAGAAGGAAAGTCTGAGTTGGAGGGGCAGCTGCTGCTCTAGGACCTGTCCTGAATAAGGAAAACATCACCAGAAAGGAAATTCATGGACATGTGTGAGTCCAGAGCAAAAGGAGGCCCTGAAGCGACATGTGTGTTTTGGGGTGTTATGGGGATGCACTGTGGAGTTGAGGAGAGGAGGATGAATTTGATGCGATAGATACGTAAATAAGGTACTCACTTTATACATGCATTTTTTCATTCTTTTTCCCCCTCTAGGTCTACAGTTATATCAGGAGAAGGCTTCAAACTGTAGGCTGGGAAGAACAACTGCCCCTTCCTGTTGTTAGCCAAATGACTGAGACACTAGTCAAAAAACCCCAAAACCATAAAAACACATAGAAAAAAAATTCATAAACAAAACAAACCAAAACAAACAAAACAAAACACATCTTCTCCAAAAACCGAAACAAAACCAAACAAACCCCACCCTGCCCTCAGAAACAACAAAAAAACCCAATCAAACAAATCCCAAGCAGAGGAATTGACACGAGTGATGCTGGCGCTGTGAGTGAAAGCATGTAAGGATAAATACAATTTAACCAGACAACAGATAGTAAGTTCTCTAAAAATAAACTGAATATGCAAGGACTGTGTCCTTATATTAAAAAGAGGAAGTGAAATTAAGTTGCCTGTAAAAGCTGATTAATATGTCTTTCCTCCCTCCTATTTTATCTCTCCCAGTTTCTGCAAAACCACTGGGTCAGTACTCCTTTCTCACTATGCTATTTCCTGTTGCTCATTAAGGCCTTTAAAGTTCCTGCTGCAGATACTCAGTGAGAATGTAGGCCACTAATTTACCACTGAATTATTGTAAAAACACAGACAACATCTTCCTCCCCTTCATTGCACTTACATGAAAGCAAAAATTATTTTCTTTGCTACTGGGGTCACCTGGGAGAAGTGCTGTGACTTGTTTTTTTACTGGTAAATGGAATGAAAAGCCCAAACAACAAAACCTCTTTTTCCCTCACATTAGCTTAGAATCCAAGTTCCCAGATTGTTTTGTGCCACAGTGAATTCCACAATAATTGTTAGATTATGTGCCAAAATGAAGCGCATGATTTGTGTTGCAGCATACTTTTACAACTGCTTTATCTTCTTACAAATGCTCTTTACACATTATGAACTAGCCTGCTTGAGGTCTAGAAGCAATGCCTAAACCAGACTTAAACCTTCTTACCTTCTTCGGAATATGTTTTAATTCACCTATAGCTATATTTTGCAACATAAATTTTGTGTTCAGGACTTCAAATGTCCAGCTGCCTTTAATGTATGCTTGGTTTTAAATCAAATATGTTCTATTTAATTTTGTAATCTACTGCCATTATCTGGCATTATTTTATTTCTTGAAAATTAGGTTCTTTTCTTACAATGATAGCTTTAAAGTTGAAGAAACTCCAATTAATTAGGTGGGAAAAGCTGGCCAAAGTTTGGTTTTTATTTACTTTTCTTTTTAGGCATGGTTTTAGCTTCTATAATTACCTAAATCTTTATTTCCTTAGAGTGGCTATCACAGGAAGTTAATCCACAAACTGCATCAGCTTCTTAAGATGCATTTTAAAATGCAGAGCTAGATAATGATTCTCGCCATTCATTCCTGTTTCTCTGCCAACAGAATGCAATGGCACTACAAGGTGACTTGAGGACCAACAGATTGCTCCATCTCCAGTATATTTAGGTGAAACAATCACTGTCATGTTCCAAGGCACTTTTCAAGGAATTAAATAGAAAAACTGTATTCTGACAATGAATGATAGCTGAGTGAATATTTTTGTCAACAGTATTCCCAGAACTACTGAAGAAATTGTGGTGAATTCCATGTTTCAGCTTAATTGAGTCTTGAAATAGAAAATAGTCATATGAGTCTAAAAGAAAAAAAAAATGTGGAAACCATAGGGACCAACCTTCAGTAGTCTAAAGGAAGGGGAAGTCTGGAAAGGAGGAAAAATGAAAAAAAACCTCATCTCTGCAATCCTTAGTCAGGCAGAAATTGATAAAAAAATTTGAATGATGAAGTAATATAGGACTGGACTGTGAATCTGTATATTTCTTCTCATATGCCAGTTAAATTATTCATGAAGAATAGTCTCCTGCTAATCTCTGTTTTTTTCTTTCCTGTTGTCTAAACAGGCAATACTGGATGGCTATTAATTCAACTAGTTATCACTTTCAGTAAAGAATTCCCTTCACAAATCTGACAGGGATGTTGCTACTTTTTCAGATTCTCAAGTCACATTAAAGACTCACTTGTTTTCCCTTTGCTTTGCATTTTTATCTCCCTGTAACAGACTGCACCATATAATTAGGAGAGATTTAACTTTTTTTTTTTTTCTGATAGGATGAGAGAACCAACTTGCATCTTTCTATTGTTGAGGGAACATCACAATTCAAAAGGCAAAATGTTTTTCATGAAAAAAGGAGAATTTTTGATCCAACAAAAACAATGCAGGTTTTCATAGAGTCCAGGCATTTTATTTTTTACCAACATGTTGCAGTGGGCAGTGGTTTAGACTCTTGAGTAAATATAAATGTGGACAAGAAGTTCAACTATTAAATGAGTTTTTGAGGAAATGAGAATATTTGAAAGTGAAAAGTACCCTGATGTCAGCAAAGCTTTTTCACCATACTGAGATATTTTAATAATTTTTTAATACTCCTCCTTTCTCACTTCTTATTCCCAGCACTACTTTACCTATTAATATGGCAATCGAGGAGATCAGGAGATTAGAAGATTTGGTGGAACACACCAAAGATATTTTGCTAGAGATGCTTAGTTTGCTTGTGCTCATGGCAGCTGCTATCAGGGAATAAACATAAGGGTATGGATGTAATTTCAGCACTGAAAATTTTGCCTATTTACCACTCTGGCTGTGGCTGAAGGTCAGAGAGTCTACACCTGGAAGAGTGCATGGAGGAAGTCCCAGGAAGAGGTCTGGGATGACCATGACCTCATTCCCACTGCTGGAACAAATCTCTGAAGAGAAGTCTGCTGAATAGGACATGAGAAAAAAAGATCACTACAACATAACAGCATTTCCTTTTAGGCATGCATCAGTTAAGACAATAGATGCTTACAGTCTTCTCCTGCACATTTGCTAACATTCTTTTAATTATTCACTAAAGTGGTTATACAATATACTGATTATGGAATAAATAAACTACAGCAGACATAGGAGCCTAAACCATGATATAGGTTTCTTAGCTGAGGTCTTCACATGCCATAGACACCTGCTTCCCTCTTCTCTATGTCTCACATCAGAATTGGCAGTGGAAGTTCAGAAATGGTTTATGACTGACAGAAACTGGAAGATCTGGTTTCTCATTTCTTGAGTGCGTTCTCTAACTACTTAAAGCAATGAGAAACTCTCTCTCAAAGATTCATCTTATAAAATTAAAAAGTTACAAATGCTTTTACTTTCAGACCCAGTCCTGTCATCTTCTGAAATGTGTGTGCTAATATGACTTGCTTCTAAATCATGGCGGGTCTCAAGCTTAGGCAGCTTTCCAGCTGAACAGGAAAAGGCCTTGCAAATGTTGGGCAATTCAGATCAAACAGCTGTGGCACTCAAGGAATGAAGCAACCACTGAAATCCATTTGGGACTTGGCTGCCTAAACTCATCATGAATACTATGCAAAGAAATCTTCAAGCTTTTTAGTGCCCAGCTACACTGACCCATCACGTTTCCTACTGGTTCTCCTGAAAACATTATTTTCATGTATCAGATACTGTGATCCTCTCTTTAGGAATAGGAAATTAAAATATAATAAATAGGTGTTACATTCTTTTTTATTTTTTTACAGCGTTGATTCCCTTTTCTTTCTTTTTTTTTTTTTTGTTTGTTTGTTTGTTTTTGAGATACTGTGTCCCACATTATAGTAATTTGGAAAGCTTTTTTCTTCTTCATGGGTCTAGAAAATGGAGTAAGCAATATCCCAACAGCCTATTTTTACTGAAGTGCAAAATGATTTTTATAAGTCCATCCTACTGCTTTTATAACTTTGGCAGTAAAAAGAACTTATTATTAGAATATCCTTGTTGCATACCAACAGCCCTTGTCAATACTTGCAAGGACAAAACAAAAACATGAAGATAAAAGCTGAAGCCTCTTTTTACATATTAAAAAGGCATCTGTCTAGTTCCTGAGTCTACTAGTATAGATGACTTATTCAGTTGCTTTTAATTGTAGCTGAATGAGGAAAAATTCCACAAGCAATCTCAAGTAACTTCTCTCCTTATGTGAAATTAGCACCAACCAATCACATAGTGTAGTTATGAAGATTTGTCTCAGAATGCTAGAATGATTGAAAAAAATAAAACCCTTTGGGAGAATCTGCTGTAACAAATAGTGGGGCACATACAGTTTATGTGAAATACTTCCAGGTTACAAGAATTCACACTTTTATTACCTTACCATTTAACACACTTCTGCAAACCATGGGCTCCACATGAGCATATCTCCAAACTCCCACTCTTAACATTTATCTTTGTCCCATTTCATGTGTCAGACTCCTCGTGATGTCCACAAACTGTCCACATGAATCTACCCTGACACGGTTAATGATCCTTAGTTGCATTTCCTTAACATACCATATGCCCCCAAATGTTTTGTGAATTTTCATGGCATAAAATGCTCTATTTAAAATATCAGAGAGAATTCTAAATGAGGCCTGGAAAAACTGGCAAACCTGTGGATTTGATCATAACTCTCACTGATGCTCTTCCAAAGGAAAGTTAGGCAGATTGTTCTTGGATGTCATAAGGCTTTCTGACTCCAAACTTAGCTGCATGGGGTGATGGAAAGAACAAGCACTTAATATTCCTTGCTGACTGGGTGATGGGTAGAAAAGGGAAAAAGGCAAAAAGTGGTTGAAATCTAGACTTTTCATCTTCTGCTATGCAGAAAATACAAGCTATAGCATATCCCTGCTAACTTCTTTAGCAGGATATGCTGTAACCGAAAGTGCAGTAATGAATGATTTTTTTTTTCACAAAGATATTCATTATTTTCTGAAGAAACACCTTTATTTACCCTAACAGAATTAAGTAAGATACTCTTCTACATTTGCAATAGTGAAGTTGAAAAGAATCTTCCATTCTAATTGCAACTGCATTTCTAGCAATACAGAGGGTTTCAATAGTATATATTGACTGCTGGTGGAAGGCATGAGCAAGAGCTCCTACAGAGATTTTGATTTATAAGTTACCCTTTTTTTAAAGAACTGCTAACCACACAATTAAAAGTTAAAATGCAGGAGAGAGTTGATGAGATAGGAGCAAATAAAAGTAGATCTTGAGTTGCTGATCATTTTAATAATTTCCTTTTCATACGAACAATAACTTCAAAATAATTGGAAAGCCTTGTGCAGTATGAGTCTATGTCAAAAGACAAGCATTTTGAAATGTTCTGCAGCAATCTATGTTTAATACCTTCAGTGATATGAATTTTCGCTTTCTAGAAGTCTGAACAGTGAACTTTCATCAAGAAACCAATTAAGCAAACAAAGAATACAAAACCAGATGGCAAACACAGGATAAGAGTGATATTAAACTTGATTCAGCAACTTGTTCTCAGTGTTAGTAGAAATGACCTTAAAAATCTATTTTAGAATCTAGGCTTAAAACCAATTAAGGAAGAACCTATATAAATCAGAACACTGTGAAAATAAGATATGTAAACTAAACTAAGGTTATATTTTTCTAAATAGATTTTTATGGAAGTTATGTTCATAACATTATTTCTGTGCAGTTAGATCTATAATATGAACTAAATACAAAGTTCTGAATGATGCCCAAGTTTTATAAAACCTATATTTAGTTCCAACTTTAGCAAAGGAAACATCTCTTTCTAATAGATTATATACGAGGCAAGAAGACTGACCCAAATACATTTTTTACTTCAAAATGAAGGGGAAATTATCGGTTTTATTTTTCTCTTAATAAATAGTGTAGCTTCCACTTCATTGAGGGCAGACATATAGTCACAAACAATATATTTTCAGTACAGATATGAGTCTGAAAAAGCAATAAACAAAAATATTTAGGTTTAATGATGGTTTTCTTTCATTTTTTGGTTTTTTTATTTCTTGCTGAAGTGAGAGGAAAAAAAGAGTTCTTAGCTACCAATGTTATTCCATAAGAAAGAAATTACCTCATATCAATTGTCAAAAGGAAGCTGAAGATGGCGAAGTCTTGCCTTTCCATGACAAGCTAAACTGAGGTTTCCTCCTCTCCTTGTCTCTGAAAAAATAGCATTAAGAGTATTCACTAGGGTAGGACAGTCGTTTTCCCCAAAAAATATCTGGATCTGAATCTGTCTCCTCGGAAACTTTCTTAAACATCACTGATCTGAAGGAGAGAACCAAAAAAAAAAAAGGTTTCTTTGTGTTGGGAAACAGTTCTCCACCTTCATTGGAGCAGAAACTATATAACAGTTTTCTCTTATCCTAATGTCCTTTGGAATCAGCTAGGTGTTTATATGCCCCCTGAGTCTGAAGGCAGATGAGTTTGATTGTCGGAGAACTTAACAGATGACAGGACAGAATTGATCTTGAGAAGGTAGATAGCCATCCAGATGGAGCTATCCAGAAAGTGATTAGGTCTTCTAGTAAACATGCTATCAAAGGATAGAGCCATTTCACTTGTATAGGACTATTAAAGTATTTTATAGATATTGGAATAGCTCCAAACAGAGTTCTTCTGCAGGAAACTTGAGACCCTGGTGTTCAAAAGCTTCACTTGTGAGTTAAGGTATCAAAGTTCAAATCTTTGTCCTGAAGCAGGGAAAAAGTGAATTAGAGATCATTTCTCATACCTCTTAAGCAGGTATCTTAATCAAAGGGACATGATGTATTCTAAAGAAACATTGCCTCATGCTGGAGCTAATGGAGTTAATTAATATTTGCTGCAGCTCCATAAGCATTAAGTAGTGTCATCAATCCTTAGCTGAAGCAGATTTCAGTAACTTTCTGACTATCATGGTTTCTGACCTGTTGCTGGTTTCCTCTTCCTGACCAATGCTATGCATTCATTAATATGTAATGGGGTAAAAATAGATTTTCTTTCATGTGCCCAGGAATATAGAATTGGAATGGCTGATTACCCATGGCCAGAGAGCATTGAACAAAAATTCCGTAATATATAGTATAGAAGGTTTTTATCTATGACTTCAATCATAGAAGAATAAAACCTTTTCCATCCAAGGGCAAATATCAGTTCAAAGACATAGCATTTGATCTCCAAGTTCTTTTCTAATAAAGGGTCTCACAGAAGATTTCCTAATATGATCCCAGAATGGCTGGTATGTCTAAGTTAGGACCTTGCTGTGCTACCACAGATGTGCTATTCAAATGTAAGGCAGGTACACGCCCGATGAAAAACAACCTGTCAAACCCTAGACTAGATGTAAACACATGTGGGAAAGCCGAAAGATTTGGCAACCAGAAAGAAATGAAATCTTTGTCCTTTAACAAGAGAGTATAGAATCCTGCAACACACATTGTACTGCAGAGTGTAGAATCCTGCAACACATCCTATACTGTTAAAAAACAGTTTAGGATTTTGCAGCCCACGCCTCACAAGTTAGGTTTGCAGTTACTTGCAGTAGATAAATATTGTTAGAGAAATACTAACAGAGATGGCAAGAAAAGGAACTTTCTGTCTAAGATGAACTTTAAAAATATTAATAGTCTTATTAGTTGGCATTTGTTGTACTAGCTGCTAAGCTTTGATCATTTTGCTTTTTTGTATTTTATACTACTACATCTTCATTTAGAAAGTGACAGGCAGTGATAGAAGCCTGAAATAGATCTTTCATGACTGGGAGAACTGAAGACTTTTGTTTATGAAACATGCAAGTGTAGTAAAAAACCTTTCTGTCATTTACAAAACCATATCAGAATAAATTGAAATTGCTAGTGTCAAGGTTTATTATTCTTCGTTGTACCAAGACAAAGTAAAGGAGTACACAGACTGCTTTTATTTATCAATAATTTAAAAGTGTCATTTAACATCAGAATTTCTTTAAAAGAATACTAATTAATATAAACACAGAAGCAAAATCTTAAGACTTGATTATTTCTATAAAGTTTACAAGATAGGTAAATTCTTGTCATTTTTTTTTTTTTCTGACTCTTTTGATTTTTTTCTTCTGTGGCCTTAAATGCTACAGAAGTGAATCACAGAAATTACAGTACCTATTTTTGCCTCAAACTGTAAAACAAAGATTTTAGATTTCATCATTTTTTAATTCTTTTTTTGTTCCTGATTTCAGAGATTAAAATCATAATTGAAGCACCTGACCATAACCTATAAAATTTACATTAAAAAAGAATAGGTTTCTTCATTTAAAAATACAGTAATCCTAATAAAGGATTTGCAGTTTG
>WBMY01015695.1:0-10643 GCA_013397315.1 Donacobius atricapilla
TTCATATTGTCCCTTTACATGTCCCCAGTTTAGCCTTTCACTTAGAGAAGGGTTTTTAAGTTCCATCTGTGCAAGGAAAGAGTTAATATCTTGCCCAGGTCTCTCGCACATGGGCTGTGGCTCATTGTGTTAGATTTGAAAGCTGCGCTGATTGGGGGTGGTGTGGGAACTCACACCAAGAGATCAGGGCAGCCTGGGGAAACGGTGGTCAGGAATCTCAGCAGCCAGGATCTCAGCTGCACGATCTCTCGTGTGGCTGTGCTTTCCCCTGCTCCCTTTTTCTCTGTCTGGGAGTCACTGGGGCAGGCAGACTTCCCATGAAAGGCCTGGCCCAGGCAAGCCAGGCAAGGAGGGAGCTGGGCTGCCTCCTTACCTCCTCCAAGGACAGAAGGAAAAGGGAAGTTTCCCACGATTCCTCTGATATTTAACCCTGTGTGTTCACAAAGATGTATAATTTCTCTAGTGGCTATATTAGCTGTCAATTTCAAAACCACTCACCAATTGGTTTAGCTATAACTTCCGGAAAAATCAGTTCCCCGTGTAAAACTACTACATGGTAATAATCTGGTATTTAAATGCTAGAGTACTTAAGATTGTCAAATTAGCACTTAACAGTCTTCTGTATAAATTAAATCATATTTCAAGGAAACGAGTATCTTAGAAGTTATGTACAAAAGAAACTAGCAAGCACCATTGAAATGAAATGCAGTATGTCACTGCAAATTTTGCTGTTTGAAATACCTTTGAAGTAAATTTAACAAGACCCTTAAAACGTATTTGCAGGGTCACAAGTCAGATTTCAGAAAAATTGAATTGCCATTAGAAAATGAGAATAGGAGTCCATATATCGTTACAATTTGGAATGGCAGGATTAACAACAGGAAACTCCGAGCCTTCTTCAGAGGGCATATAGTGAAAGTTTAGTTTATTGAAAGGCAGATTCTTTTTATACAGTGTTTTGGTACAATCAATATGATTAGTCATTAGAGCTTTCACCTTTTTGTAAACATTTTTACTAGTAAACAAGTTGGAAAAACACCAAGTGTCTGGAGGAGGAATATCTACTAGGATTGTTTTGGGTTCCTCCTTATGATTTCCCAGGCCAGAGTCAAGAGAGTTATGTACTTGCCTTTCCCACAGGCCTCAAGCTAGTGCCTGAAGCCTAAAATCTATTTTCTGACCACTGTCAGTCCTCACATCAATAGATGCATGAACATATTTTAAACAATCAAACTCTGGGGCATGGGTAACATCAGTGTTGCCAATACACTGGAAAAACATTTGCATGAAAAGAAGCCCTTAGCCCTTTTAGCACAACAGCTTTTGTCAGAAAGGAACTAAAGTCTCTTCATCTGTATTAAAAGTCATGAGATGAAAAATAATTGATACCACACCTGTTATCACAGTGATATCTGCATAATTGTTATATCTGAGAACAGTTACAGGATTCTTACAAGTACTGTAAAGGTATAGATTCTTACAACATGTTTCTGATTTCTTTCTTTATCAATTATGAGTTAAATTACTTTTATTTCTTTATAAAGACTGAGGAGCATGGTGTCTGTTAACTAGAGGCAACAAAAATATCCTCCATACTTAGCTAGATCTGATAATTTAAAAAAAGGATGGAGCGTGGGTGTTCAAGTACCTACATTAACTATCAGAATGAAGGAGCATAATTTGTAAACATGCTGAATCTAAGAGGTGGCTTTATTCTCAGTCTTGTGGCTCCTCATAATTTTGGGGGAAAGAAGAAATCAAATATGCTTCTAGATAGGAAAAGGCCCTTTTTCACAGAAAGCTGTTCTTGTTCTGAGGGCTTGAGCACAATGTGCAAGGGCAATTTTAGCTTCTGGGGTTAGCTGTTGAAGCGAATGCAGGTGGGGGTTTCTTCTACGCACTCCAATAGGAATTAAGTGCAGTGAAGATGTCATTAATAACTCTAGGTAGTCTTTTCAGTGGAATGCAATGTTCATCTAATCACTGCTTAGTTTTTAAATACCATCCACCATCCATAATTTCATCCATAATACCATTCCCCTGGGCATCCGAAATTGCTATCCTTTTAGCCTTCTACTCCAAACTTGCAAAGATTACACAAGGGAACTCTGGGATCTATGACTCCATGTATTATGGTAAGGGACTGCACAATCTTTAAATGAAAGTTTATATGACTATTAGACACAGCACTAGAGGCACCAAAATGCACATTTGACAAAATTTGCAGAATGTGAAAATACTATGAAGCATCATAAACACAAATTAGAGATAAACGATTATTTAGAACACTAAGCAGCTTGAACACAACCCTTTCTGCAGAGTTGTTCCCTTCCAGGTAAACCTGTGTGGGAGTCTTGACTGCAAACAAAAAATGGTTACATATGATTTTAAAAAAATTAGGTAACTCCTCTAGTAAAAGGAATTTACCCTAGTAAAAGGAACTCACTCCAATATATAAATGGGAAAAAAAACCTTTTAAGTTTTTCTTGATTAATGCTTGGTGCTGCTCATAAAAAGCAAAACCAGCAAAAAGTGAAAATAAGAAAAAGATTATACCTGCAATAAGCATGTGCCAATTTAGAACAATCTGTATGGAAATACATTTAAAACATTCCCCCACCCACGTGTCTGAAACCTGGAAGCGAGCAGCAGGAGATGAAGCAGGAAAGGTATAATGTGTTTCTGGTCTTAAGTCTAAGCTGGAGTCATTGATCTCTCCCTCATCTTCCAAGAACGGTTGTGGGGGCTGCAAGATCTTGAATTCATCATTCTCCTCACTGACAAAGCTTGACCCTAAAGCAGCATGTGGAAAGGCAGGGGCAAGATTTGGCTCTGCAGCCTCTAGGCTGGTTTGCTCATGAGAATTCATGGCCTCTAGGTGGGACATAATAGCAAATTCCAGCAGGGAAGTTGATATGTGACCATTGGAAGTTGGGTCCTCTGAGGAGGTAAGGTGGAGGCACAAGGTCCTGGGAGCCAGAAGAAGCAGCAACAACAAGGCCTGGTGTAAGGGCTGCATGGTTGGCTTTTCTAGCAGCAACATGGCTACTCCCACGCTAGGGAAGGCTGGGGGGAGCCCAGACACTCCCCAGCACAGGCAGAAAGACAGAGCTGGGCTGTATGGAAGGATCAGTCCCAGACACAGGCTGGGCTGCCCCTGAGGAGCTCATGGCTCCTTCCCGCAGCCCCGCGTAACGAATTGCCTGCTGTAATCTGTGCTGGGTGCTGCCTGTGGCCTGTTCTCCTCTCGCTGCTCTTTGATCCCCCTCACTTCAGCCTGGGGTGCTCCTGGGTGTTTCCAAGGTGCCGGGATTTTTCCTTGGATTTTTGGAGTTGGCAGATCTCCCGCACCCTCTCAGCGTTCAGCTCACCCACCATTCCTGCCACTCCTCCTGGGCTGTCCTTCGACAGCTGAGGCTGAGCCACTCCCATGCTCCGGGAGCCACTTGCCATTCCTGCCGCTCTCCCTGGGCTGTCCAGCGAAGGCCGTGCTGCTGGCATCAAAAGTGCCTGCATGGCAGCCGGGCCACCCCACCCATGTCCACAGCCGCGATGGGACTGGCAACAGGAGCCACAGGCTCTGCACTGTTGGCCTAGAGCTGCTGCCACCCGTCACTCCCCACCCGCTGCCCCACTCTGCCCTCTTCAGACACGGCAGGCGCCAGGGGCAGCGGACACCAGGGGCAGTGGGCTCCAAGGGCAGTGGGCAGCCTGCGCCTGTAGTGTCCAACGGCAGCGAGGTGCACATGAAGCGGCTACCTGGTGGGCTATGCTGCTCTCCAGCTAGCAAACTCCACCTGCCACAGCTACGGCCAGCAGGAACCCGGTTGCCACGAGCAACATCCTGGCTGGTGAGCAAAGTGTCCACCTGAGGGGCAGCTGGATTACAATGCTACCATTTTGTGCTGTTTTGGCAGGCTGCCTCCATGGCACTGGGCTCTACCATTTTGGGATGGACATGAGCCCCCTGCTTACTTGTGGAGTGGGAATTTCATTCTGAAAGGACTGGCTGTGGAGGGATTTTCATCGGGGTAAGGCAATCCTGCAAGGCACGAGTTAATCTGGGGGTTGGAAACGGGTTTTAGTGGCGCTGAGGGCTTGGGGTCTGAAGCTGCAAAACGTCCACCATTTGTGTGATTTTCTCTTATGGCTGCCATTACTGTCCCCCATGTGGCAAGATGCCCACATCACCATCCCCCGCAATATTAAAAAGTCTCTGCCCCACTGCTTGCCAAGCTTCTTACTAAAGGGGTCCAGTAAAGGGAAAATCTTTAACGTGACTAGACACCCAGTCCAGCAGGGTGCTCAGTTTCGCATCAGCCATATTGATACATTGCTAATGCAGGAGCTGCCATACCTGGTCCAAGTGACTCCTTTATTCCAGGGATTTTCCACCTCCTATATTTGCTCCCACTAGTTACCAGCTTCTAGATGGGGTGTGCACTAGAATTCCTTGAGTTCTTTCCTGAACTCTTCCTAGATCCTTTTCCCAGCCGATTCCTTGACTCCGTGGGAGTTGCTACCGGAGTGGTACCTATCCTGTACCACTTTATATGTCCCAATTTGGACAAATGATTTGTAGCAATGGTGGAACAAAAACTTATGGAGCCCCTTGTGCATGTGAAGGAAATCACTTTATTGTAGAAAACACTCCTCTTTCATACTTTTAGTTTCCACTGGACATAACCAAAACTCAACAGAAGAAGGGCACCCATTAGCTGGATCAGTTGCAGCCTGCTGTCCCCGCATCTTAAAACCCAATCAGCTTCCCACTCATATGGTGTCCATATGTCCCTCCTCATAACTGCCTCTCACCGCCCTACCAATATTCAATTGTCAAGCCTGCAGCTGTGCCCTCCTATAAGACTTTCTGGTAAACATAATCTTTAATAATTTTAACAATTACAACCCCATATCCCACAAAAATCCACTTCTTAATGTGCTGTCCCAAAACTGAGATTAGGATTTCCCAGATAAGGAGTGAACCACACTCTGGCCGTTGCTCTGGCTGTATTATGGGAGTGTTTTCTAACTCCACAAGGAGCAACTGACAAGAAACTGGCTTCCCTGGGAAGTCCATGGGCAACCCACAATGCATCTGACTGTTATTGTACTGTCACCTGATGAACCTTGAGCAAAGCAGACATTAACCACTAAACCTGGATTTTGGTAAGCTCTGCTGTGACAATAAGATGGGAAATCATATTCAAACCCATGCATGCAGTCCCAAATAAAGTAGATTAGGATCATAATGACCTTATGTAGGGTCTGTGAACACAGACACTTAAATTCCTAAATTTAGCTCCTGCTTACCCTTCACTGAAAGCCCCAGGAGTCCCTGGGCTTGGACTTACTCTTGTCAAGTCCTGGTTACTATATTTGGAAAAAATACTTGTTTTTCTGTCAAGATGATAGGGGTTTTCATAGGAGACTAAAGAAGCTGGGTAATTGTAAAAATAATTTATTGCATGGCTAAATTAGTGTCATAAAGGCAAAGTTGTTACAATTCATGCCGTTATGCAGAAAGTGTTCTAGCATAGAGTCCCCAGGTCCCAAGCGGAAGGGGCAGCAGCTTAGCAGCAGCAGCAACAGCAGCAACAGCAGCGTCCATCCATGATCTGTGTGTTCTCTTGCATTCTCAAAGCAGTGCATTTTAATTCTATTTTTACCCAATCAGATACAAACATGATTCTACTCTGTCTTGCTGGACCTATCCAAACCTAACATTGATGTGTGAAAGTGGTCGTAATTTTTTTACACGAATTCTATGTACATAATTCTATCTGTTCCATCTAGGAATGCTAACTGCTCATTATGTTTTTATTATGTCTAGAACTTAGTTAACTTTGTAAAAGGTAATGCCACTGAACTTTAGGCTTTAGGGCTTTTTCTTACTAACTAATACGGTCTCTTATTTGCTTAAGGCACTTAAAATATTTTCTACTTATTTAAAATTAAACTTACATTTCTACTTCATGTCTGTGTGGATTAATATATTTTAGTTTCTCTGAAGGTTTTAATTCAGCCCTCATGTTTCTGACTGCTTCTGAGCCTGTGTGAATGAGGCCCAGAGGGGATTTGTATCCCAGCATCTTTCTAATCTTTCACTAAAGAAATTTGGATGTTTTATGTAAAATCCTTACAAGGCCATTGATGTTTTCCATAGAAAATTGTGAAAGTATCGTGTAAGCATACAAAACTCAGGAGTGAAAAATGGAGTAGCAAATTCCAGGAAACTGGTACACCAAAGAAATGGAGAATGTTGATGGTATAAGGAGTTCTGATGAAAAACAAAAAGAAAAGAAGAAAACAGCTGCAGTCTGTGACAACTATAGCTGCTCTATAGCTGCACAGATAATTTGGCTTAACAGATACCAACTTGAACAGCCTAGTTCATTAGAAGTTAGACGTAAACAAGTATCCAAGAATTAAAGTGCTTGGCTGAATTCAAGCTCAAACAAGGGGACCCCAGCCAATCCTATGAATCATGGATGCACACATGTCATTGGTCAACTGAGCTGGGTGATACTAAGATCACAACCAATTGCGTTTGTGAGCACAGGAAATTTGAAGCCCCTATATAAGGGGATGCTCCTCAATAAACATTGGCTGTTGCTGCATAATCTTTGTGCGTGCTTGTCGCATTTCTGTCTCTGTCATCAGCACAACACCAGTCTGTGTCCTTTCCATTTTGCAATAACTAAAATGGTTGAGGATTAAATGACAATTAGGGCAGACAGGGCTTCTCTGCTGTCAAATAAAAAAAGAAAAAGAATGAAGGTCATTAATGTATATGACCAGAACTTTTGCCAGTGATTTATGTTCAAACATTTAGTGTCATGTTTTGAACTTACTGGAAATGTGGCTCAAAAGATCTCAGTACTCAAAAATGTGTGTGATGTGCCTGCTGTTGTGTAGGAAGTCTATGTTTATGTCCCGTTTCCTTAGAAAGCCAAAGAAACATTTATACCATAGAATTACTACTGGGTTCTGTCATTTCAGGAAAAGAATAGTAATGTTTAGCTGAATTTCATTCCTGATACCATTATTTTTGGCAAATACATAAGTAGTGATTCCTGAAGGCAACACGTTCTCTTACTTTTCCTGGCTTCTCCTCCTTGAGAATCAAACACTGTTGAAGAACTCATGATATACTCTACTGCTATAGATATAGTTTGGTCAAATCCCAGTGGTATAAGGCAGCTTTGTAGCAAATTGAGGAAGAATGACACAGAAATTATTATGTATTGCTAAAAGCAATGCCTAGTGGTTTGGATAAACAAAAGTTAGAGCTGTTAATAGCTGAGGGGACATTGGTAATTTAAGTGTTGAAAAGATGATAAACCAGAGGAAAGTTATTAGGAAGCAAACAAACAAATCTGGTAACAGAATATCTGAAAAGTATTTTAAACTGCTTCTCATTCAGGTGTGCAGAATAGATGTCTAATCTCTCCCACTGCCACAGCTAAAGATTCTGAGGATTTTGCACAAACCTTTATTGAGTCTTTAAAGACATCCAATTAAGTGAATGGCAAAGGATATGTGGCAGGAGAAAAATCATTTCAGCCAAGCTTCCCAAATTGGGGTTATTGGCGGACAGACATCAGGACAGGACTGTTGGGACAAATGTTGCTCGTCCCCTTCACCCCAACCCCTTCATTCAAGGCCTCAGGAAGCTTAACAAAGACAAACTTGCTTGTGGGGTAGAATCATGGAATGGGTTGGGTTGGGAGGAACTTTAGAGCTCATTTTGTTCCACCTGCTGCCATGGGCAGGGACACCTTCCACTATCCTAGGCTGCTCAGAGCTCCATCCAATCTGGCTTTGGACACTTTCAAGGATCCAGGGGCAGGCACAGCAAAGAAAATTCCAGTTGGACACAGAAGAAAACTTGTCACCATGAGAACAGCTTGTAGCACGACTAAGATAGATCAGGCAAATCTCTATCCACGGAGCTTTTCAAAACTTGTCTGGGCAATGCCTTGTCTAACACCATTGTGCTTTGAAGCTGCCTCTGCTTTGGACTGGATGACTTCTGGAACCTCCTTCTGGCATAAATTTTCCTCTGGTTCTAAGTGAGCAATATCAGTGACTCCATGGGCTTTGATTTCAAAAAGGGTCAGTATTTAGAGGCTGCTGAGGGCTGGTTTGATCTCTCCCTCAGCAGACACACAACAAAGTTTATGGAAAATCATCTTATTTATATTATGAGTTTCATCTATCCCAGCGTGGTTGATGCTGTTAAATCTAATCAGTGAAATTTTACTGGGGAGTTTTAAGAGAATATGGCAAATGAGATTTTTTTTCTCTAGAAATCTCATGTTTATTTCCATCATGGTGCAGGTTATAAAAAGTGACAGGTAGTGAAAAACAAATTGGCCTTGCACTTATTTTTCAGTGCATCAGCTTATTCAGGCTAATGAACTATTAAAGTTCATTTGTAGGATAGTTTTGCTATCATTGTCCACATTTTTGAAATCTCCACATAAGCTTTTATCCAGGACTGCTTTTTCTCTTCCCTTTGACTTTAAAACTGTCTTTGCCTCAGTCAGTGTTGTGTTGCTGGTGGTTTGCCAGCTTCAAGCTGCCCTATTCTTCCCCCCATTTTTTTTCAGAAATGTTGTCATTGATTTTTTTATTTACTTTGAAGATATTGGAAATCTCAGTCTTCCCTTAAATTCTTCATTTTACTTCTCCATAGATGGATTTTCTTCTTCTATGTCAGCTTGTAATACTGCAAATGTAATGTTCAGTTTCCTCTGAGGTTCCCTTATTATTATGTCATTGCTACTGTTTTTTGATATGATAGAATTCCAGGAAAGCCCAGTAATGCAATTTTTTGGGGGGTAGTTTGTTTTCTGTTTTATACTGACAATCTTAAAATTTGTAATCAATAGACCAGTAGGTGCAATGCCTCATGGATGCTCACATGAGTTATTCCACAATAAAAGTGTAATATTCCTTATTTTTTGTCTTGTCACAGCTTGCATTTCTCATTAATGTTGTACTATGATACCTGTAAATTATTACAGTTCAGTGTTCAAATGCCAGTCATTGCTTGTAATTAATTTTGAATAATTATATATAACATGGGGTGAAAAATAGAGAGTTCTGTCTATAAGTCAGACTAGACACAATGGCCTAAAAATACCACTGGTAAATTGTGACTTTCTCCAGTCAATGTGTAGTACTTACATTGCTGTTCAGAAATGTAACAATTTCTGTTGATATTGCACAAAATATAATATTTGTTTTCTGTCTCCACCATCTGAAGATGATTTTTCTCTTGCTGTGTCTGCGTATTTTAGACACAGATCTTCCAAGAAAAGCAAAATAATACAGTTGCAAAGATCATTTGCTTATTGCATTAAATAAATATTTAAAAAGTGCCAAATGATATCCAAGTTCAGGACTAGTGATTAGAATCAAACTTAAATTACATTACTGTGATCTCTATCAAAATAAATATTTAATAAGCAAAGCTAAGTAGAGCATTTCTAAATATACCTTTGGGCTTTTTATTTCCTCTGGGAAAAGAGAGGAGTGTTTGGCAATAGTTCTCAAATGGATAACTAAGCAGTATCTTATTTTAGTGCCAAGTGCACTTGAGGGGCTTGGCCAAAATGATTGTAACAGATCCTGGGGGAGCAGGAGGACAAGGTAGTCCTTCTTGGCCCCCGCTTGAAGGGGGAGCTTTCCTTAGTGACTGGGAAGAAATCTAACTGATGTTGGTTTGGTTGTTGAGTTTGGGTTTTTTAGTTTCTCTTCATATTATTTGAAACTTGCTGGAATCCGCAGAGTCCCTGTAAATCTCAAATTTCCTGGGGCAGGGGGGCAGATAAAGAGACGAAATGTTGGAGGAGTTTGAAACATTTATTTTAAACTTTCTTTTTTTTAATCAAAAGGAAATCCCCAAATTTTTCTTTTTACATTTCATATTTGACTCCAGTATGATGATGAGGGTGGAGAGGAATTTATAATGTGTCAATTGATAGAAACGATGGCAGTAAACATGGTCTTAACTGCCCGGTCTTGGATGATGCCACTTGTGCATGGGGTTGCTGCCTGCTGACATCATCTATGGTCAAAGGTAGATACTTTAGAGAAACTTTACTGTAATGGGTTAAAATTCAAAAACCGGGCGGAAACACTAAAAAAATGTAGTGGTTATCACATTGGCCTAATTTTCATTTTAGTGGAATAGGATTAAAAGAAAAGCAAAACAGGTTCAACTTAAAAATAGAAACAGTTAGATTTATTAACATACAGTAAAGGTAAACAAACAAAAACCAACCACGAAACCCTCTCAAAAACAACCCCCCTCCTCCCTAGCAACAATCTACTTTTCCACAAAAAACAATGCAAAGAGACAAAACATCAGAACTCTTAAGTCAGCATCACTTAATAAAATAGTCTTTCATTCAGTCTTTTGAGAGAGACAAGTCCCTCCTGATTCTTCTGGTAACCTTCCACAAGAGACACAGTCTGTTTGTGGCTTCCAGCTCCACTAATGCAGCCCGCCCGACACTGTATCTGTGAGCTTCTTAAATGCAGCCTTTCATACGACCACATAAGGGCTGTGGATTTAAAGCACGGGGTTTCACCTTTTAAAGATGCACAGCTTCACAATAAAGGACTTCTTA
>WBMY01015695.1:10704-40040 GCA_013397315.1 Donacobius atricapilla
CCCCTCTCTGCGGCATCCGCCGAGCTCAGATGCTGTAGATCGCCCGCTATCCGGAGGGCTGGCCCTGATCCCGGCCCCTCGGCCCGGCCACGGCTCCCGGGGACTCCTGGGGCCTCCCTGGGCCTCCCTGGGCCTCCCGGGGCCTCCCGGGGACTCCCGGGGCCAGCCGGGCCCTGGGGCCTGGGCCCCTCCCAGCCCGGCCGCGATGTTACCTCACGGCAGGGGTCCGTGGACAGAGGGCAGCTCTCCCCAGATTCCTGTTTTTAAGTGGTGTCCCAAGGGGTGTACACTTTTTACCTGATTGGCCAGCTTAGCTGTTAGTTCCAAAACGGATCAACAATTGGTTTTTTTTCCTACCATTTATGCTAAACTAATACATTTACAAAGTTCACTACAAAAACCCTTTCAAAAAAATCACAATATTCTGTATAGTGAAATGATTTCTACTTCTTTCCTGTAAGTTTTTCGTCTGAAGGATGGACAGTATTTACAAATCAATGTTCAGACATTTTTGTGATGCTTTTGAATAAAGCTGGAGGACAAATTGAGAAATGCTCTCACTTATGACGAATTGTTTTATTTAGGTTTCAAATTCTGCCTCTGCTACAGGAATACTCTGACACATCCTGTGGAAGTAGATCTGTTAAAACACTGGCAAATCAGGACAACACAGAATGTAGTTGTTATTTTTTGGCAGGATACACCTTCATTTTCTATTGTTCCCTACTTGATAGTAATGAACAGAGGGAAAAAAGATTCCCCTTTAGGAGTGACAAGACTGAATGGAAATGAGGATTAATATAGTTGATTTACATAATGTTAGCATTTTGAAACAAACATGGGCTGTGTATTCTCTGCTAGGAAGCAGCTAAAAACAGAGGCCTTTCTATTGTACCCTTCTACATTAATTATGTGGCAACTCTGATGTGAGTTGCTTCCCCCAGTACTTCATATGTCGAGGAGTATTTATGTCTGAAACCCCCCACTGTGGCTTTGCAGTTGAGAAGTCTCTATTAAAAAAAAAAAAAAAAGCAAAAAGAAAAAATTTGCAGTATTATTAATTGAATTTTATTTGGGATCTTTACTGTGCTGCTCATACCACTCCTTTTTCTTTCAGTGTAGATTCTTATTGTCTAGACTTAGATGGAAAGAGAAACTTGAAGCAGTTTGGATGTAAAAGGAGTTTTTCTTGGTTATACTCTCTGCCCTGGTGATGGAGGAATTGCCTTGATGCTCATCCCTTCTCTTTGGATCGGCTTGCCCTTGGTGGAGGTGTTCCTTGTCCTCTGAGGAAATCAGGAATACACCAGCTCTGCAATAGTTGTCTCTTCCCCCTCTAGCCTCAAAATTCATCCCTGTTGTTTCCCTAAAGGCTGATCCACTGGCACAATGAAAACGCAGAACTTCAAGGTTAAAGAAAGAGGAGGTCCTTTGGTTTAAATTTTAATATTTATCCTTAGATAAGAAGAACTAGGGACACTGAAGACATCTATAATGCAGGGAAAAACTGGAAAATCTTCCTTGCATGTGCCCATAAATGCTCTGTTTCATGACTGAGGAAGAAATTTGTCACAGGAACAGAGACAAAACCTTCACCACATTTTATCCTTGTTTCAAAGGTTCCTTATCTCAATAGAGGATAATCTCTGGTAATATTTATATGGTGAATCAACATGTTTAATGAATGATCATTTAATGAATGATCTTAGAATTATTCCAGATATTATAGAATTAGTATTGCTTGAGGTTTTTTTTTTAACATATCTATTCAGAGTTGTCCAAAGAATTTATTTGGCTGGTTTAAAAGTTCATTTGTGTTGGAATTATGTAGAATTCTGAGCAGGTGAGGACACAAGCTAAGAATATTTGCAGGAACAGCAATTTTAGATAAAAACTGAGAATGGAAGTGGAATATGAATTTAAAGTTGTAGCAAGCAGAGGGGAAAATTAGATATCCTCAGCAGAAACAAGATTCTAATTGATTTAGAGACAGAAATATATGAACAAATGTTTAATCAAAATAGTTCACATTTATAACGTCAGAAAAGAAATAATAAAAAGGACTCTTTATATAACACTGGCTTAAGGACCACAAATTTGCTGCAGAAAGAAGGCAGATTAAGAGAATAAATTAGAGAACACCATGATCTAATCTTGTGTTCTGCAACTGTGGGGAAATTTGTCACCTAAACTTCCTTGAAAACTAATTCAATTGTATATAGCTGCAATAAGACATCAGGGAACAGTAAGAAAAATATAAATAGGCTGTTTTGACTTCATTTAAGGTAATTAAGTATTATTTTTTTTTATCATTCATACTTATGGAAAACAGCATAAAGGGATGGAATTATTGATTTAAGCTGGCTTAAATCAAAACCAGGAAAGTGACCTGGGTAGGGCTTTTCAGTTATGCTTTTAATTTGGACTTGAGCCCAAGTTTCATAGGATTTTAGCTTGGGGGTTTCCCTGTCAGAAAGTAAAAGCAGTGTGAGCATTAACAGAATAAAAAAGCAATAAGTTTATTGTCAGTGGTGAATGAGTTAATTTTAATGAATATTATGAAATTTGTGCAATTTTCAAATTTGCTGCAGAATTGAGCATCATCTAAACAATTTATTCATCTGAAGGCACAGGAAAACTCCTTCTGTCTAAGTTCACAATGCCTAAGTTCTTGCTGCTGGTGGCAGAGAATAGAAAGAAAGAAACAATTCCAGGTTTTTTTAAGACTACTTGTAATATTGCATTTTATCTTACAAGTTATAATTGAAAGCAAAGCATTTCAGCAACCCTAGTTTTTACATATTAAATTTATAGGATCTTATTGCCTCCATGTACATGTCTGATGATTATTATTCTTTTATAAATAAATGTCAGTATAGAAGGTGACAAATTTCCTTGGAGTACATTAAGTTTGTAACATTTCATACTGTCATTATAATAACTGTCAAAATAATATCTTCGCATTTCTGCTCTGTTATCATTACCACCTTCAGTGAGATTTGGAATTTTAGACTGTCATATATTCAAAGAATTAGGGGAAAACACTATACACTGTGACCTTTTCAATATTCCATAAATGCATTGCTTAAAATTTTACTTATCTTTCTTGTTTACTGCTCTCTCTTTCCCATATTGTTAATTGGGTAGGGGAGAGTTGAAATGGGTGACCTTTGCAGAGTTTTGTATTTCCATTGGCCAAAAGATACATCAAACTTACATAGCACAGTGCACTTAACAACACAATGTTCTCTTTGCTTAGAACAAGTAATACAAAGGATTTTTGCCATTCTGTGAAAATGAAGGGCATGCAAATAAGAGCATTTTGTTTCAAAAATGTCCTCATTCATGATAAAAAGAAGAATATCTGTAATACCTCATTTTCAGAAAGTCCAACTTCCTGTATCATAGGTATTTAAAGACATTCCTGACGCTTAATTTGTGCAACAGCTTCAGCTGGTCTGTAAGATGCACAGATAATTTGGCCATAACAGACACCAACTCGACCAGCTTAGCTCATTAGAGAGTAGAAGTGAACAAGTCCCCAGGTATGTTAATGATAGCTTGGATTCAAACTCAAACAGGGGATTGCAGCCAATCCCTGTGAACCATGAATGCACCCATATCATTGGCCAGTGAGCTGGGCGGAGTTAAGGCCCTTAACCAATCATGTATGTGAGTGCTGGAAATTTGAAGCCCCTACAAAAGGGAGTGCCCAACAATAAAGCCTTGGCTCTTGCTGCAAGACCTTGGTGTGTTCTTCTCTCATTCCTGTCTCCAACATCAGTGACAAATTTGGGAGATCTTTGACTCCAAACCTCTTTTGTATTTATGTTTATTTTGCTGCCTGGGTAGTACTTGTAGCAATGTGTCTCTGTTTTAATATTGAATTGAGAATGGAGAACCATTCTCAGTGCATGTCTCTTATTCAGCAGTACTGAGAGCTGCAGGGTCATATTTTCCATCCCAGTAATCCTTTAGGGCTAGTGATTTGGAAGCATTCTGTAAATGTTAAAGGTCTTTTAGCCTTAAACCTGGGAAAAAATTGCATTTTATCTATTTACTCTCCTTGTGCTGTGCACTTTGATGGTACTGAGTATGTGGAACCTCAGTCCAGACTGGTAGGTGTAGTGGCGTGGGTTTTTATATTTGTTTGTTAACCAAACGGTTTCTTCTGTGTACCTTCTTGATTTCTGTGTGCTTGGTTGCTCCCTATTCTGCCCCAGCAACCCGATGTATCTTTTGCTGCCGTTTCACTGCTCCCCTCCCTGGTGAGCTGCCTGTCACTCGGCGACCCGACCCAGCTTCTAGAAAGTTCTGGGAAGGCCCTCGAGTGGTAGGCTAACTTCTGGGGAGATCCTCCTCCTCCCTACAGGAGTTGGCTCCTGAGGATGTCCCTCAGCCCCTGAGCCACTCCCCAGGGTAACCCCATTGGCTTTTCCTTCGTTGACTCCCTTTGCCCCTCCCCTGTTTAGAAGTTCCTGTAACAGATGTTCTTGGCTCTGCTTGGGCTGTAGCAGCAGGGTGAGGAGGTCCCACGTCGGGTCCCCCAATAAACTTGTTTGATCCCCCGTTCAGAGTCCCCTCTCTTCCTCCTTGCCTTCGTCGCTGCACACCTAGTGCCTCCCTGAAGATTGGGTCCAGTGAATTGGGAGACTCACTCAGCCGGCTCCGCCCAGTCGCTGGGAGCCGCACCAGATTACGCTGCACAGTGCCAGGGCTAGCCCGGCAGTGGGAGAAAGGGTTCTCCAGGGGCACCGCGACAGGTGGGGATTGTTTTTGTTCTTTTATTGTAATTTTTCAGTGTTAAAAGGAGTGGGAAGGTGTATTGGTTTGGCATGAATGGTAAAAAACAATTAGTGATCTACTTTAAAACTGACAGCCAGGTTGTCCAACTGGATACAAGTGTACACCTCTGGGACATACGGCTTAAATACAGGTGAGATTTTGGGAAAGTTTTCTCTTTCGCTGTGGGCCTGGCATGAGGTAACATTGAGTGGGGGGGGCGGTGGGGCCTGGCTTAGGCCCTGACACCCCCAGGGCCAGGCTGAGGCAGCTGGGATGGGGCTGGCTCTGGCTGGAGCTGAGCCGGGTGCCCAAGCCCAGCAGATGCCATCAGTGAAAGGGGAGTCACGGGCGCTAACATACAGNCGCTAACATCCAGCTGATCCTATGGCCTGCCCCATGCTGCTGGCCAGGCTGAGGGAGATGACCTGACTCCCCTGCCCCCCGGGTCCCCGGAAAGCAGCACCAAGCCCAGGCTGGGCCAAACTCACCCCATGAGACCCGGGGTGGAAGGGAGAGAGAAGATCCAGGATGCCATTTCTGAGTTTTCTACACTTTGTGAATTTGAGGCTTTCACAGATACCGCAGCAGAGACCACGTGGTCATCCGCAGGCCCAGGCAGGAAATGTTAACTCTTTCCTAACACAGACTGAGACTTTTTTAAACTCTAACCCTTCTCAAAGAGAGAGGAAAGGCCAAATTGGAGGTATGCAAAGGACAATATGAAGATATCAAAGTCAGTGAAGAAAGGGTGACCTCTTAAGTGGAAAAGGTGACAAGTTGCCTTAATTCTAGGTTGTAAATCTCCTTTGATTTATGGTAACGGACTGTAATATTCCTTTAAATTGTGGACTAAGAATGAGGAGATGATTTTGTGGATTCAAGCAAAGGTGTCTGATTTTACTGAGTGGATATTGAATTAGAAACTGTAATCTCTGATTTTACTGAGTGGATATTGAATTAGAAACTGTAATCTAGTGATCCTATCAGATGTTTTGAGGCCTCGTCACCAGTGAAGAATGAGAAATCCTTTCTTGTGGAGCTGTGCATCTTTAAAAGGTGAAACCCCATGTTTAAGTCCACAGCCCATATGTAGTCATGGGAAAGGCTACATTTTGGGAAGCTCACAAATGCAGATTCTGGGGTGGGCTGCTTTTGTGGGAGCTGGAAGACACAGACAAACTGTGTGTCTTGTGGAAAGTTACCTGAACAAAATCAGGAGGGACTTGTCTCTCTCAAAGACTGAATGAAAGACTATTTTATAAGTGGACTGACTTAGAGTTCTGATTTTCTGTCTCTTTACACTGTTTGTGGAAAGTAAACTGTGGGTAGGGGGGAGGGGAGTGCTTTTGAAAAGGTTTCATGGGGGTTTTTTTGTTTGCCCTTTAGTGTGTATTAATAAATCTAACTGTTTCTATCTTTAGGTTAAGCCTGGTTTGCCTTTGTTCTAATCCTATTCCATAGTGGAAAAATAGACCACTACAGTAAATTTAACAAAACAAATTTGGCGAATGTGAAACCACTACATATCTCGGTGTTTCCATCCAGTTAGGAACTTTAACCCATTACAGAAGGGTATAGAGGGGAAAGAAAAACCTTTCAGAGAAGGGGTGAAAGGAGGTCTTATACTGTCTCCATAATCTTGAAAAGGAGCAGGGAGAGATGTCACCCTGATTTTTTCAACCTTCTCTTCCGTTTCACAGTTTCATGTTTTGGGTTCTTTCTAATGCTCTGGTCTGTGAACACTCGCTAATATTATTATAGTTTCAAGGAAAGTTTTCATTCTTGTTCATAGAGATATGGACAGCTGATGGACAGTTGTCTTGACCAATGGGATGGGGAGAGGTGTCAACCTTCTCCCCCAATCCCTGGCCTTTGTAGAAATACTAGATAGTGGAGTCAGATCCTTCTAAATAAACTTAGTTTTAGTTCATGCCTTCTGATCAAAGTGTGAGTGTGTGTTTGTGTGTGTGTGATGAACTGCGTCATCGAGTTTACGTCTTGATTTTCAGGAGGGATGGCAAACTGAGTACACCTTGCTGAACCACCCCCTTGGCAACCCTGCATGGTGAGAGCGTCCATAGTGGTGTAAAAAAAAATCATACATTTATGATTGATTATTGTCATAATGAGATCCAACCTGGAGCACCACAGACACTTCTGGTGCCCGCAACATAAGAAGGACACAGAACTGTTGGAGTAAACCCAGAGGAGGCCATGGAGGTGCTGAGGTGACAGGAGCCACTCTCCTGTGAAGCCCGGCTGGGAGAGCTGGGACTGCTCAGCCTGGAGAGGAGAAGGTTGTGTGGAGACCTCAGAGCTCCTTCCAGGGTCTGAGGGGCTGCAGGGAAACCAGAGAGGGAAATTCCTCAGGAACTGGAATGACAGGACAAGGGCAATGGGTACAAACTGACAGAGGGGAAATTTACATTGACTTTTGGGAAGGAATTGTTCCCTGGGAGGGTGCAGAGGCCCTGGCACAGGGTGCCCAGAGAAGCTCTGGCTGCCCCTGGCTACCTGGAAGTGTCCAAGGCCAGGTTGGACAGGGCTTGGAGCAACCTAGGATAGTGGAAAGTGTCACAAATAGAGACATAGAATCAGGAATTTTAAATTCCATGCCCCATATTGTAAGAATTTTACCTCAATATTGTCAGGTGCATTTGGTGCAGCAGCAAGGGAGTACTGATAAAAAGGTGAAGGTAAGCTAAGTCTGACTCAGCAATAAGCTGCCTTTTTCCCTAAGGTCTGGTAATACTCCCAGATTTGATAGAATTAGTGGCATACATGGCTCCTGCACTCAGTCACTGGAAGAAAGAATGCTGATGAATCAGTGTGCTGTGAATTCTGGTTTTCATCTGGATTTCTTTTGCAATTGTCTTTGCCAACTAGAGGTTTAGCATTTTAGATGTGATTTTCAAATACTTTGTACATGATCCATAACAATTTAATTTTTTTTTTTTGTAAGGAATAGACTCAAATAATGGGAAAAAATATTTGCCAGCCATAGACTATAGCAAGGAGAACTTAAAGGATTGAACAGGTTTGCCCCTTACAGCCTATTCTGCTTCAGCTGTAGTGGGATGCAGCAGTGACAGTGCCCACAGCATTCCTGGAGCTGCCATCAAGGCAGATGCCACGTGAGATGCCACCCATTCCTCCAGACAGAGCTTCCAGGCTATTCCAGACATTCCTTTTCCATTCTCTGAGCAGCACCTGCAGCCCTCATGTGGGTAAAGACAATAAAGATGGCATTTAGGATGGGCAGCTGCTGTGGGAATCCATCAAGAGGAGAGATTCCTGTCTGTTCCAATGATGTAAATTGTTTTTGAACTCATTAAAGTCTTTCTTTAGAGCTGGACTGGAGCAGTTCCTTTTGTTAGAACATGGATACTTTCATTTCCAGACATCATCTGAGATATACATATGTGTATACTACAAAAACTTACACAGGTTCCCTATTTTAATACTGATTTTAAAGGACTATAATTTCATGTATCTTCTTTGTGAAATTTTGAGGGCTTAATTCCTATGTCATGGCAATGCTTATCAGAAAAGCTTTAATTACTTTGTACTTTGGTTAGTTATGTATGCATGTAAAATTTAACTATTTCCCCAGAAGCAAATAAAGTCCACATTTATTATGTTACATAAAAGTTATGGAATGATTTAGATTAATTAAGCTAAAGGCTGTCTTACTTGAGATTTAGCTCATCTAAATGATGCATAAAATTAATCTCAGAAAAATATTTCATATGAAAGTGCTCCATGAGAAAGAAACATTAGGATCTTCTCAGAAGGATTTTTTTATAGGAAATTTATCTTATGGTAGAGAAACACAGGTATATTATGTAAACCGATACCATTGTAGTGGGGCCTTAATTTCTCAAATTAAAATAATAAAAAAAATTCATCAAGGAGAATGAGAAATTCAGAAGTGTAAAAAAAGACAGAATTTAAAGCAGAAGAGAGTGTGATGAAAATATTAGGAAATTTGAATAGAAATTTTGGAAATTGGAAAAAAATGCAGGTAATAAGAAAAGGCAAGAGGAAAAATCAAAAAGCATTAATTTCCCAAAATTATCTTTGATCATTTAAGCAATCAAGTTTTACTATTGCAATGATATTTACAGTCTGTTGCCTGTTCAAAGCAACTTAAGCTCCTTCTGTCCAGGGTTAGTGTTGTACCACTGACTGTCAGAGAATCAAATACTGCCAACTATTTTCCAAGAGAATTTATTGATAACTGAGAATTGCTTATATGAGTGATGTGAGGACAGAAGAATTATTCTGTATATAAGAGCTACATTAAGAATCCCACACATTATTAGTTAAAGTTGGTCAGTTTGATGGACAAAATCATGAAAGTGGATGAGTGAAGAATACAGAAAATGAAGGGGATCAAAGTAGTTTCAGGATTATGTGGGATGAGTGAATGAGTGGATGAATGAATGAATGAATGAATGAATGACTGGTAAGGTTGAGCACTTCCGTGTCTTAGTGATTTTTTCTGTGCCTCAGTGACTTTTAGCTTTTTATATATGGAAAGGATAATCATGGGATCGTAGTATAGTTTGGTTTGGAAGGACATCTTCCACTATTCCAGGCTGCTCCAAGCCCCAGTGTCCAACCTGGCCTTGGGCACTGCCAGGGATCCAGGGGCAGCCACAGCTGCTCTGGGCACCCTGTGCCAGGGCCTGCCCACCCTCCCAGGGAACAATTCCTTCCCAATATCCCATCTAACCCTGCCCTCTGGCACTGGAAGCCATTCAGCCTTTTCCTGTCACTTCATGCCATCATAAATCATCTCTCTAAGGAAGTTTCATCTTCAAGCCTGAGGAACTGGTCTTGGATGACCCTTCCAGTGCTTCTGGGGATAATGTAATGTGTGGGACACAAAAGTTCAGTGTACTAGAAGTTATTAAAGCTCTTTTTTATTTTATATTTTTTTTCAGGAAAATTTCCTGGATCTCCAAATGCTGTTGTAAATATCACTTTACATAAGCACATTAATGATCAAATATTAGATTACCCTTTTGTGATATTTTCTCAGCTTTAATTTTTATTTAATTGAAACTATTATTAGGGCTGTAACATTTAGAAAAATGTCTGCTGTAAGGTCAGGTGCTGTTTATCCAGAAGTACATATTTGTCCAGCAAGCTAATATTTTTAAGACATTGTAATATTATCTATTCTATATACATTTTCTCAGAGATTGTGCTGGGGTGGGGCTTTTAAAGCTTTTAAAAAAATATTGCAAAAATCATTACAAAGAGATATTTAATAACAGAATTTGCAGGGCCCTAATGTTGGCTGATATAATTTTGTCAGCTTTCCAGCTGAAAGACAAGTTTGAGAAACATACAATATTAAATTAATTTTTTTTGTAAATACTTTGTGCCTCAGTTTTCCTTTTATCATCAAATGTGCAGTTCTTATGTACCTATTGATTGTCTTTGATTTCTTTTCTGAATATAGATTTTTTTATTGTGAGTCTTGAGTTAATGTCAAGACATTTAAAGCACTCATTCTAACAAGTATCAGTCTTTAATTATATGGGGTACAGTGTTGCTAAAACATCTTGCTCTAGTCTTTCATGTAAAAACTATATATAAATGTGAAATGTAAATTTTGAATTCTTTACTTTGAAATTTTCTGCAGATTATGGATGTGTCTTTTTTCTTTTTTCTTTTTGCCAGTACACATAAGATCAGCCCACATTCTGTGTTCTATGATATAGATAATCATCCTTGCTTAGAAAGTCTGACAGATCAGAAGAATTAATCAGAAATCTTGTTTTCCCAGCTAGTTATATGAAGCTCCTTCATATAACTAGCTCCATCCTATGGGATGACTCTTCTTCTGCCACACTGAGAACACTGTGAACAATATTTTGTTTTCAGAAATACATTTCTACTAATATATCATAGCTGGGAAAAGATTTATTAGGTTATTTTGACTATATCCTGACATTAGAAGATTATTGTCTGAAATTTATCATCCAGTATAGACCATTAATATTGTCACTTTTCTATTTTTTTTTCTTTTAAATATCAGATATTTCAAATCCTGTTTATTTTCCTGTAGTTCATAAACCATTTTCCTCAGAGGTTTATAGAGAGTACATTAGATGATATTGGGAGGGAAACTATTCCTTTTGAATGGGTGTAGTAAGGTTCATGTAAGTCTGAAAGATGCTCCTGGGATTATTTCCATTGTTGGGAATAAGTGAACTGGAATTCTATATGCCCTTTTTTTAACTGAGTGTGGGAATGTCTTTATGCTGATATAGACACATTTATAACTTTAACTGCTGGCATTATAGTAGAAAACCCCTGTTATTCCCAAAAAGTAACAGGCTTGAGAAACACTATAAATTTAGTTAAAACACATAGAATTGATTAGACATTAAAAACTCCATTCAAAACACTTTTTTTCCCCTTTTTTTCCTTTTCAATTATTCAGGAAATCTTGTAGGCACAACTTTCCTGGAGCTCCATGAGCTGTAACTTGTCTGCTTTTAATGCATCCTCCTTGAGGGATATTTCGCTCTGGGATTCCAAATGAAAAATGCAGCTTTTAGGAGGACGGTCTTACATATGTTTTTCCTTAATTTAAATAATTCCTAGCATAAGAAGATTGCTCTGTTGAGTAAAGTTTTCCTACTTCCAGCAGGAGATTTTTCTGCTTCCTGCTGAAATGAATGGCTTTCTTTGTTTTTAAGCATATACAAATAATTTGAGTAGAATCAGGTCCTACAGGCACATATTTGAAATATAATAATATTTCTTTTACCTCTTCATTCATTTATGCAAAATGAGAGAGAAGATTTTTTTTCTTTATTCTGTCTACTAGGTTACTTATCCCAAGATTAAAGTCTGGGAAAAACATGGAATTATTATTCATTTATCTTCTTTGTATGGCTTCTCTAAAACAATTAATTTCTCTTTTTAGTTGGAGTGCTCTGAATTGAAGCAGCTACTGAGATTTATGTGGAACTTTGATGTTGTAATCAGAATTCTTTTCTGAAGGCAGATTTTCATGATTATAAAATCTTCTGGATTGTGTTCCTCCTTGTAAACCCACAAAAATCTTGAACTGCAAGATGTGCCTTCATGTTGAATTGTACTTGTTATGTTGCAAGTAATTGTTGGAGATATCTGTGTTCAAAATGCTGAAACTGAAGAAAATTGGCCAGAATTACTTTCCCCCCAAATGGAGGTTTAAAGTTTCTTTTTACCTACAAGAGAAATTGATAAGCAGTAATAATAAGCAATAATCTCTGCAAATCATTGGAAAGATCATGGATAGAGTCAGGTTAATTAAGAGTAAGAGGAAACAAAGAAGGAATTTTATTTTGGGGTTTGAGGACTGCAGGAGAGAGCTAGGGAAATTCAGGGCCTTAACTGATGTCCTAAATAAGAAATCACTGAACACTGGGTTCAAAATCCTTTCATTTGACCCTGTAGATGCTCGTGGATTGATGGAGGCTCTTTTATTCACTTATAGGTCTTCTCACACAGTCACAAAATCCTGGTCTACTGAAAGTTATCTTATATTGATTTCTTTGAAAACCTCTGATTTTTTAGCTCAGTTAACACTACAGTCAGCAGTAGATTGGGTTTGGATTTTTTTTTTTCCTTCAATCTGCATTTCTTCTGGTTTAATTAGAAGCAAACCAGAAATATGTAGATACATGTAAGCACTTTACAGGTGATTTTTAAAAGTTTTTTAAACTTCAATAAACCAGTTCCCCATCTGTGCTCCCACATGTGCTGTCCTAGCCCTCAGCACACTGGGCTGTGCCTCTGTTCCTTCTGATTTATGGAAGTCTGAACTTCATTTTCTGTGCTCAGCAGCCTCTCTAGCTCAGCCAGCCCCATGGGAGTGAGGAGAATCCAGAAGAGGGAGCAAAAAGGGGTTGTGATAAATGGTTGTTCAGCCATGTGCATGTTTAGTTGAGAGAAAATGAGAGTGGCTGACATTGTCACATAACTTGCTTAATTACCTGAGAAATGAAGGTTGGCAACTGTGATGGGAATTTTCCAAAAAGTGAGATCTGAGTATCTTTGAACTTCTAAATGTGATATTTTTACCAGGCAAATTAATACAAGGATAAGAGTAGTGGACACATTTGTAGGTACGATATAACTTGGAAAATAATGGTATAGATCTGTAAAGAAAGTTTCTTCTATATTTTCTGAAGAGAAATGCAGCCAAAATTTTAAAGCAAAGCATGCTGATACTTGCAATAGCTTTATGTTTACTAATAAACCCAATAATTTAAAAGTTTTGAAGTTGGTTATTAATTGCCAACAATTATTAATTATAAACAACACAGAAATTGCCAGGTACCAATTTGTTGAGTATTGTTTTGATACAAGGAGTGGAATATGGGAGGATTTCAGCTGTTTCCACTGCTTTCTATTTACAATTTCACTAATTTCCCAGCACTAATTGTCATTTATATGATTTGGAAATTTTTAAGAACTTGCAGCAGTAAATCTGTTGATAAAAGTAACACCTAGTAGGTGTTACTTACAGGAACAGATTTTGAGCCTGTTAGTCCCTATAAACCTGTGGTACTTGTAACATGCTCCTTAATGATAATTCACATGACAGAAATTCGAATATGGATTTGTATATTGGACTTGTCAACTGGGGGGAAAACAAGGACTGTTAATACCCAAAATAACAGCAAGTTCCATAATCTGCAGTTTACTGGTTCAATTTCTTAACCAGTTGCTATGCTCTGAGGTTTTGTTCAGCTAACAGGGTAAGTGGATACAATCCCCGTGAAAGCTAAAGAGCAGCCATGCTCTATTCCAGTGACTGGGGCAGCCAAACTGCTCATGGTTTAGCTAAATCTGCCTTTTTTTTTCACCAGCCTTGATATCTTTCTGTGGCAATCTGTGGGATTGCTCCTAATTTATAAGAGCAGTGGTGAGAAGGCTAGATGGATTTACAATGGACAGCAGTGTTCCAGCTTTCACAGAATCCCAGAATCATTTAGGTTGGAAAAGCCTCCCAGCCCATCCAGTCCCAGCTGTGCCCGATGCCCACCTTGTCCCCAGCCCAGAGCACTGAGTGCCACCTCCAGGCTTTCCTTGGACACCTCCAGGGTGGGCACTCCAAACCTCCCTGGGCAGCCCCTGCCAAGGCCTGAGCACCCTTTCCATGCAGAAATTCCTGCTGCTGTCCACCCTGGACCTCCCCTGGCCCAGCCTGAAGCATTCCCTCCCATCCTGTCCCTGTTCCCTGGGAGCAGAGCCTGACCCCCCGGCTGTCCCCTCCTGGCAGGGAGTTGTGCAGAGCCACAGAGTCCCCCCTGAGCCTCCTTTTCTCCAGGCTGAGCCCCTTCCCCAGCTCCCTCAGCCCCTCCTGGGGCTCCAGACCCCTCCCCAGCTCCATTCCCTGCCCTGGACATGCTGCAGCCCCTCCAGATCTCTCTGGCCAGGAGGGCCCAGAACTGGACACAGCCCTTGAGGGGCCTCAGCAGTGCCAGCACAGGGGACAATCACTGCCCTGATCAGGATGTCATTGGCCAGATTGGATGCCATTGATTTTGTTTGATCATTTATTATTAATGTAGTTTTCTTACGTAACGCATTATGTATCAGTTTATTATTTATGTATTACAAGAAGCAACATGCTCATTTTTCTTCAAAAGGGTCTTTTACTGACAAGTAGGGAAGAAGACAACCTTTTCCGTTCACAGGAAGTCCATCTTTCATTTTCACCTTGTAGTCATGTTAAAAAGTTCTATTTTCTCATTGGCTCTTCCAAGATTTAGGGAAATATCTTGTAGATATCTGTGCAAGGTGCTGGGTCTGTTCTGTGGCTTTGCACACAGTGTGAATTCTGGGGTGAACTGGGGAGAGATCTCAGTACCACATCAGCTGCTCGGCAGTAATTCCCTGTTTCTCCCTGCAGTCAGTGTTGAGTAATTTATGATAATTTATCCCCCTGGCAAGAGCAGGATGGCTCACCTCAGGTATTTGCTCTCATATCCCAGGAAGGTGTTTTCAGGTTTGGGATGTGTTGGGTTCCTGATGGAGCTCAAGAGCATCCTCTGGCTGCTGCTGCTGCTTCTTGACCCTTTAAATCAGATCTGCTTCCAGGTACATTGATGTTTATCCATTGATCTTCCCCTCAGCTTCCTGCTGCACTACACAAAACACCTTTTGGAGTTCTTACAGGTAGTTATTGATCATGTCTTTTCTTCCAAGCTGGTAAATTTAAGATGCCTTAGGCAAAGAACAAAGTACAGTTTATGTGCTCAAGACTTACAAATTTTACCAGTTTTTGGTTTACTGTGGATGCTTCATAATGCAGAGAGCAGAATTAACTTGACCTTTTAACAGAACTTTGCCATATTAATTCTGTGACTGCAGTGATCCAAAAAGAGGGGTTTTGTTTGTTTTAATTATCACAGTTCTCTACCTGTGGGAGTTAACATATGGATCTATACACCTAAACAACAAATATCAAAGCATATAAAAGTTACTCTTTTTGTTAGGGTTTTTTTTGTTTTGTTTTTGTTTGGGATGGTTCGGTTTTTTTAGTTGATTTTATCTCACTGTCTTAAAAACTATTTTAGTGGAACTTCATAGAGTCACAGAATGATTTGTTTTGGGGGGGACCTTAAAGACAAAAATCTTGAAGAGACAAAATTAGAAGAAATGAGAAATCCTGAAGGATATTTTTGGTACTGGAAATTCAGTGGACAGTTAAAACATGCACATTATTTTAAGACCTGATTCATTCCTATGTAATACAGAGCAAAAGTAACCTGGAATTCATTATCTTGGACATCCAATTTAATAAAAAATAATAATTAAAAATTCTTTTATGTTCTCCAAGCATCCCAATTCTGAAATAAAAAATAAATTTACTAGTTTTTATTTAAGATTAATGCACATGTATGATTACACAGAAGTGCAAGAATGATATGATATTATTGATAAAAGTATTTACATGAGTATTGATACTATTTCATATGGATTTTAAGAGAAAATTTGTTTACCTGATTAAAAAGACAAGAAATGTAAATGGATTCCTTGCCCCTTGTGAATGTGCATCTCTAATTTCCCCTTTGTCCTTCTCTACCTCTGATTTCCAATAAAAACTGGTCATTGCATCTAAGCAGAATTCAATAGCATGAGGCAGAGAGCTGAATGTGCTTATTAGATCTGGCATGTGCGGTGGCTTACAAAGAAGCTTAAGCAATCTTAATAAGGATTGCTATGGTGTGGGACCCTCTGGATGGTCCTGTCTGTCTTCTTTCTCCCTTGAACCAGCCTGAAGGCCTTTGCTGTTGGGCTGATTCAAGGTCGTGTTGTAAAACTCAGCAATCATTTTGCTGGATTGGTTTTTAAAGGGAACTTCCTGAGCCTTGGCAGCAGGTCAGGGAGGGATCCTGCCCCTGTGCCCAGCCCTGGAGGCACCTCTGGAGTGTTTGTCCAGCTCTGGATCCTCAGCACAGCAGGGACAGCAGCTCCTGGAGCTGAGGAGGAGCCTGGAGCATCTCCATGCCCAGGAAAGGCTGAGGGAGCTGGGGCTGCTTAGCCTGGAGAGGAGCCCCAGCTGAGAGGGGCCCTCAGCCCTGGGTGTCCCTGTGTGTCCCTGGGTGTTCCTGAGTGTCCCTGTGTGTCCCTGGGTGTCCCTGTGTCTGTCCCTGTGCATCCCTGGGTGTCCCAGTCTGTCCCTGTCTGTCCCAGTCTGTCCCTGTGTCTGTCCCTGTGTGCAGGGAGGGCAGAGCAGCCCCAGGCTCTGCTCCAGGCCCAGCAATGGCCCCAGAGCCTGGGCAGGGACTGAGCCCCGGAGCTGCCCCTGCACAGGAGGCACAACTTCTGCCCTGGGCAGTGCCCAGCCCTGAGCAGATTGTGCAGAGGCTGTGCAGGCTCCTCCCTGGGGATATTGCAGAGCCCTCTGCACACACTGCTGTGCCCTGTGCTCTGGGATGGCCCTGCTGGAGCACCGAGGGGGCACCAGGGCAGCCCCTGTGGGCCCCTCCAGCCTCACTCAGCCTGGGACTCTGTGCCCCCCAGCCCTGCTGAGATGACAATATGCTGGAGTGTGGGGAGATGTAGCACAGTGGGGCACCCTGAGCCCTTACTGGTGACATTCGGCAGCCCATGGTCTGGCTCATATTCCTGTGATGAGGAATAGTCTGTAAATCCCACTGTTAGGCTCCAAAGCCATCAAATTGCTATAGTGTCCTTGTCCTCTGACTGGGACCCAGTTGACAGATTTCTGCAAGACATACAGAACCTGAGAAGCTGCAACCAGTGTAAGGCCGAAGCAATGATGTATCTCTGTTTGTTGAATGACGGGTGAATTTAAGATTGATTAGATTTATCTATTCAAATTTCTGAATATGATATACCATAAAGGCAAATTAGTGGAGAATTCTATGATGAAAATGCTGTCTGGATTTCTCAAATATTTATTTGATTTTATCTTCTATTATATTATTTTCCCCCCCTTATTCCTGGCAAATTTTTTTTTTCTCCATCTTTAACCTCCAGAATTAACTACAGTTCAGAAATGTATTGATAGAGCTGCTGTCTTGGTTAGAGAAGACAGGTGTCTGCTAGGGAGGGCAAGACCTCCCTTTGGAATGGAGAATTCAAACCCCCTCGCTCTGAATTATTAAAACTTTGATATTAAGTCGGCTCTCAGGCAAAGATATGGGGATAGGAAATAACAGCTCTTTACTAATATGTATAACAAGGCAAACAAACAACAACAACTACAGCATTAATGATAAACAAAACCAGGAACATCAAGGGACTTTTGTTTCACAAAGCCCGGAGCAGTCTGGTCTCGGTGCAGGGCTCCGAGAGTGCCAAGCTGGAATGGTGGACAATCCCGGGCTGGTGGATGGGACGTACCAAAGCTCCACGGTGGTAGCTGGAAGGGCAGGGATGTCCTGGCAGGGCAGGGCAGTGCAGGGATACAGCGTATCCAAAGTGGTGCCAAAGAAAAGCAGCGGTGGTGGGACAGGGCCGACCCAGCCCAGCAGGGCAGGAGGTGAGCGCAGAGTTCCTGGGCACACGAGGAGATGATGGTAGATTTTCTTCAGGACCGGACCCGGTGATGGCAGTGAAAAACTCTTCCCGCAGCAAGAGTGGCTTGACCGTCCTCTCCCCAATGCTGAGAGCAAGAGAGAGCGAAGCTGTCCCCACGCCTGCCCTTTACCTGCCCAAAACCTCGTGGTATTTCTTTTTCCCTCAGAGAGAAAAAACTCTCAGAGACCAAAAAAGGGTGTAGCACTGGTGCTACACTTTCCTTTGGCCACTTGTATTGTTTTGGTCAAGCGCCTATAAGCACCCAATAATTAGTCTCCTAGCGACTTTGTGGGAAAAAATTCTATAAGGAAAAAACCCCATATCTAACCCCCAACAGCTGTATAATTAAATTCCACTTCCTCTGTAATGCAGAGTTACATTTTATTTACTCATGGTCTCCTGCTGCATTCTTCTCAGCTTCCCTGCATTTGGACCCCTGCTAAGTATTCAGCCATTTTAGACAGTGCTAGGTTCCATCAGCCAACAATGTCTATGACTGGAATGTCTGATTATTTTCACTCTTAGCCTCAGCTTCCCATAAATTCCACCTTGGTCACCTCCTTGTCACTCAGCCCAGAGCTCTGAGTGCCACTTCCAGGGATTCCTTGAACACCTCCAGGGATGGGAACAACACGTCCCTAAGAGGTTTCAATTCACCTTTCAATGTTCCCTCCGTGGCAATAAATATTGATAATAATGAAAAGTGCATCTAAACTGCAAGAAATAATGTTTATTGTCTTCACAGATATGCTTCTGTCCATACTTCATGTGATGTGCTGCAGCTCTTGTGGGGCAAACTGGGGTTTGTTCCTATTCTACATTACTTTAAATATGCTGCTGCTTTGCAGTCTTGAAGGTTAAGGATTCAGCCTCCCTTCACCTTCTGGGTTTTTTTTTTAAGTTGCTGTTGGGCTGAGATCTGGCATGCCAAGTTTCAGCCTGAAGCAAAATTTTATGTCTGAGTTAAAAATACACAGATAAATCCAACTGGAATTGTCTAANATATATGAAATATATAGAAAAAATGAAATATAAGGTTTATGTCAGTAGCTGTCAATAAAGCAGTGAGACTGTGTTAAATCAGGGCCTCTAGAAGAACTCTTCATTAATTATAGACAGTATTTCTGAGCTGATGATGCAAAGCTGTTTGTCATCTGTTGGTCTAACAAGGGGCAGGACTTGCATTGGGGCTACTGGAGTCAACCACAACAAAATGCACTTCTTTGAGAATTATAAACCTTGCACACATGGAGGCACTGGATGTGCTTCCCTCAAGTCCAGCACTATTGCACAACTGATGGGGAGTTAAGAACTAAGGAGTTAAGCTCCCTTGTGCCCAGGAAACAGAGATCTCCACTTAAAAATGTTAAATTTGCCCCTAGTTTTAAGTACTGCAGGAGACTTTAGGTATCTGACCAGCCTGCTCTGCCTTTCAGCAGAAGTTGTGCAGTCAGACATGAAATGATCTCAGCTATGAATCTGAGTGCCTTGAAAAAGTTTAGCCTGTTAAAAAATTGTTTTTCACTGCATCAAAATGGGTTGGTCTGTTCACAGCATAGCAGCAGGGTCTCTGAAGAATTCTGCTGCTCCTCTCATGGAGCAAAGAGGGAAAAACCCTTATGGATGATAGCAGGAGTAGGTGCAGTCTATGGTCTCTGCCTAAAATTAACTTTATAGAATCTCAGAATGGTTTGGGTTGAAAGGTACCTTACCCAATTCCATCTGGGCAGGGACACCTTCCACTGTCCCAGGCTGCTCCAAGCCCCAGTGTCCAACCTGGCCTTGGGCACTACCAGAGATCCAGGGGCAGCCACATGTTCTCTGGGCACCCTGTGCCAGGGCTTCCACACCCTCCCAGGGAACAATTCCTTCCCAATATCCCATCTAAACACACTCGGTCAGTTTGATATTGGTCTTGGAAGACCATGAATGAACTGGTTTTTGTGGCTTCAAAATACCTACAGAACTGATTGCAGAAAATTATTTTGCTTATTATTTGTGCAGTACTTCTAGTGANGCTGTATAATTAAATTCCACTTCCTCTGTAATGCAGAGTTACATTTTATTTACTCATGGTCTCCTGCTGCATTCTTCTCAGCTTCCCTGCATTTGGACCCCTGCTAAGTATTCAGCCATTTTAGACAGTGCTAGGTTCCATCAGCCAACAATGTCTATGACTGGAATGTCTGATTATTTTCACTCTTAGCCTCAGCTTCCCATAAATTCCACCTTGGTCACCTCCTTGTCACTCAGCCCAGAGCTCTGAGTGCCACTTCCAGGGATTCCTTGAACACCTCCAGGGATGGGAACAACACGTCCCTAAGAGGTTTCAATTCACCTTTCAATGTTCCCTCCGTGGCAATAAATATTGATAATAATGAAAAGTGCATCTAAACTGCAAGAAATAATGTTTATTGTCTTCACAGATATGCTTCTGTCCATACTTCATGTGATGTGCTGCAGCTCTTGTGGGGCAAACTGGGGTTTGTTCCTATTCTACATTACTTTAAATATGCTGCTGCTTTGCAGTCTTGAAGGTTAAGGATTCAGCCTCCCTTCACCTTCTGGGTTTTTTTTTTAAGTTGCTGTTGGGCTGAGATCTGGCATGCCAAGTTTCAGCCTGAAGCAAAATTTTATGTCTGAGTTAAAAATACACAGATAAATCCAACTGGAATTGTCTAACATATTATAATATGCAAAAAAGGAACTTTGTCAAAGAGAGACAGAGACTTCTTAAGGTGAGCCTAAAGTCAGCTAGCTTTTACTTTTTTATTTTTCTGCTGCTATCTACTCTCCCCTGAAGGAGTAGGAGCTATGCCTTAAGGTCAAACAGGTGCAGCACAGATCTATATTCTTTTATGTTTCCATTTATCTTTCTGCCTCTCTTCAATTGAAAGTTTCAGCTCTGTTGCTCAGATTTTTGGGGCTTATAATGGAAGTTGTTTGCTGTATTTTTAGTGTAGGGAAGGCCTTGTAGTAATTCTGATATTTATGAGGAATGTAAAGGATATCTACTGAGTGTGCATAAATATTTTCAGTCTCTGGCTTATTCAGGAGGACCACTTGATTTTTCCAGTCTGTTATTATTACCCTCAATTCATTGTGTAACTTTATGGATACATGGCACAAGTCGTGACAAAAAATTATTTTCAAACATTGTGGAGTGATGTAATTTTCTTTTTTTTTCTCTCCTTTTTTAAAATTTTTGTTTATTTTCCCCTCCCTTATTCAGAATTTGCAGACAGATGGTGCCCCCATTGAAATTGACAGCAGAAATATTAATGTTCCAAGCATTGCAGCAATGAGTGTCCAGCCTTCTATTCTACATTGTGCTTGACATGTCCTGAAACAGGAACTGGACAAATGTAAAAAGCATTAAAATTCAATATTATTTATATATATATAAATATATNGCAGTCAGACATGAAATGATCTCAGCTATGAATCTGAGTGCCTTGAAAAAGTTTAGCCTGTTAAAAAATTGTTTTTCACTGCATCAAAATGGGTTGGTCTGTTCACAGCATAGCAGCAGGGTCTCTGAAGAATTCTGCTGCTCCTCTCATGGAGCAAAGAGGGAAAAACCCTTATGGATGATAGCAGGAGTAGGTGCAGTCTATGGTCTCTGCCTAAAATTAACTTTATAGAATCTCAGAATGGTTTGGGTTGAAAGGTACCTTACCCAATTCCATCTGGGCAGGGACACCTTCCACTGTCCCAGGCTGCTCCAAGCCCCAGTGTCCAACCTGGCCTTGGGCACTACCAGAGATCCAGGGGCAGCCACATGTTCTCTGGGCACCCTGTGCCAGGGCTTCCACACCCTCCCAGGGAACAATTCCTTCCCAATATCCCATCTAAACACACTCGGTCAGTTTGATATTGGTCTTGGAAGACCATGAATGAACTGGTTTTTGTGGCTTCAAAATACCTACAGAACTGATTGCAGAAAATTATTTTGCTTATTATTTGTGCAGTACTTCTAGTGATTTCCTGTTAATTGAAGTCCATTATATGATCAAAACCCATGAAGTTTTGGGGTCAAACGTTTCTAATTAGCCCACAAGAAATGAGACAGGTGGAATAATATGTTCTTATAATTCTGCACAAGATTTGCTAATTCTAAAATGCCAGAGGATTTGATGGTTCATGTAATTGGCACGGGAGAAGGGAGAGGTGGGGGAAAGACCTTTTCTTTCTGACAGTGCTTGAGATGTGGCTCCAAATAGCCTTCTTACTGGTCCAAAGGCTCTTACTGTCATTGGGCCCTGCTTGATGGATTATCAGCACAGAAAGGCAATGGTTTCACTTCTCTTTCTCCTAAGCCAGCATTTGCATCACAAAATATGTGGCTTGGAGGCACCTGGCACTGTTTCTGTTTGTTTATTTAGGGCCGTGGGAGCAAAGCACTCTAAGCTGGCTCCCCTCTCACCAAGAGGGATTTGGGCACATCTGACCAGCCTGGCACCGCTCCCTCTCACCTCAGGCCACTCTGGGCATTTAAATTGCACTTCTGTAGCTCTTCCCACCTAATGAATTCAAGATACTTTGGAGATGCAAAAAAATTGAAGCTTACAGCCTGCCTCAGAGAAAGAATGAATGGTGTTTATCTCAAACTCAAAAGATAAGGGAGAAGCAGCAGAGTAGTTCAGATTCTCCAAAATGCTGATTGCCTGAATTTCATTTTATTAATTAAAGTTTGGCAGCTGAATATCACTATATCACTGTTTAGATAATTGAAAAAAAAAAAAAACAAAAACAAACAAACAAACAAACAAACAAACAAAACCAAACAAAAAACCCAAACCAAAACACGTTCCTATGAGCTTTGTGAGGTTTTCTTGGGCTTTCTTAATACAAATCCCTTCCATATTAGCTCAAAACCTGGGAAGCTGGAACTGTTTGTAAAAAATAGAAATAATCTAAACTAGCTTTGTAGATAGAGAAATATTTCAAGCATTTCAGTTCAGCTATAGTGGAAATGGATAAAATCAGGAAGAAGTATAATTCACAGATAAGAATGTTGCATTCAAATCAATGCAAGATTGCAATTGATAAGCCAAGATATTGGAGTATGTCCCATCTTTGTGAACAGGATCTGGCATGTGGCATTGCAGAGAAGTCCATGTGTAAAAACAAACAGGAAAATAGGAGAGTTTCTCCATTACTGTCAAATCATATTTTATATTTAAAATATATTTTGAATGTAAAAATTGTTGCTACTCCAACAAACCGTAAAAGACTATGCTTGCACTGAGACTTAATTACTGAGAGTATTATCTTCTAGTAATTAATTAAAAATCAAAATTCTACAGGGTTTTGGCGATGTTGGTCAGTATAATTTTTCTGAAGGCCAGTGATCACTCGGGACACACCATACCTTGAATATCTCAGGTCTGAGGACACTCATCAAGAGTGAGTTCATCCTGAACATTTTCTCAGGTGTAAGAGCTACTTTTCTGTGTTGCTCTGCTTCATCAGATTCATATAAGTTCAACACATCATAAATCTACATCCTTTGAATCTACATCCTCTGAAGGATGTAGAAGTTTTTAATCCAAAAAATAGGAGACAGACTGGAGGGAAAAAATAATTTAAAAGAGTAAAAGGGTGAGTGATGCTGGTGCTTAGTCATTACATCTTCAAAATATTGGGGAAATATTTTCTTCACCATCTCTTCTGCATCCTGGTGAAGTAAAGAGTGTCTTCTCTACTTGAAGGTTTTCTGTGCTATTAGAAGGAGTTTTAAGCTTATGGCTAGGACTTAATTAATTATTTTACATCTGCTCCTTCATATAAGCTGTTTCCTTATAAAAAATCTTTGACTGTTTGCCATACATTTTTATGAAATCTGCGTTTTGCCAAATACTGTGATGTTGATTAATGGAGTGAACTTAATCCATTAAGTTAAAAATGTATTGGAAACAGAAGGTGAAAAGGGCAGTTTTACACAAATTAATTCCAGAATGATTATTGATTATAAATGTTCTTTGCTATTTGCCTTATTATTTTATATTCATAAGAATATGTTGTGAAAGAATAAATATTCATGTTCACAGTTTTGCTAAATGTACCATAGCTTTTAACTGCCCTAAGATAATGTTTTCACAGTAATTTCATTAGCTATGTAAATCTTCCATATTTAAAACTAATAATACTTATTTACATTACAAATGAGTCACTAATTTGATAATGCTGGATAACGAAAGTTACACTGTATGATAGTAATGTTTATCTTATGTTAGTAAATATAGAACACCATTAGAAAAATCCAAATGCCTATTAAAATTCTTGTATTTCCTGTACTGCCTGGGAGTTCTCCCACTAAAAAAGGATCTTTGTGTCATTATAAAGATGTGATTTTTTCCTTTTGTTACCTTTAATTTCATTTATTTCCAGTAGTTTTCTGATGTGTTGGAGCTGGGATGCTCCTGCTTGTGATATATAAAGGAGTTATCTCTGCTTCATGAATTCTACTCCCTTTCCTGGAGTGAAAGACAATAAAAAGTATTGTAGTCACTGAGGTATTTGGATTTGACTTTGAATGCACTCAGGGATTAGTTTTATTTAAAATAAATAAATATTGCACTTTTCAAATATCTATTGTTCAGAGAAGCATTGGTGTGTTATAACCCCTACAATGACTTCCATGAGGTGATCTCAAAAACCAGACACCAACAAGTCCACAAAAAAAGAGTCTTACTAGTCTTGCTGGTTTTAGGACATTTGAATCCAGAAACCACATTGGTTTATGAACCCTCTTATTGCTATAAATGTGGAGTATCACAATATAAATAATGCTATTTAACCCAAAATTTATACTTTAAAATAATGACTTGCAGAGAATGAAATGCCTCAGTTCATTCATTCACAGATGCTGTGTTTTTCCAGGCATCTTCCTGGCTTCTTAGGGGAAGACCCAGTTGTTGAGCTGTGGCAAACTGGCCATTTTCAGCTCTCCTGATCTCAGGACCGCTTCCCCAGTCCTGTTAGTGCCTAACAGGTTTGCAGGCATCCCAGAGCACTTCTGGACCCCATGTAATTCATTGTCTTCTACTCCTTGAAATTTTGGTGATTTTCATTTCTTTTCACTTTAAATTGGGGCAAATTTTCTTTTCATTATTCTGTGTTTTCTAAGCTAGAGGAAGATTTAAGTTTGATCTGTGCCAGATTGAGCTCAGCATAGTTTAGAAACGGGAGACCTCTCTGACCCTGCAGCACCAGGGACTTTATTGGCTCTTGGCACAGCTTCGTTTGCTTCCCCTTTCCTTTCCTTTTTGCACCATAATTATTTTAATCTTCTTAAGTTTCTGAAGTCTTTTTCTAAAAACAAGTTTTATTCTCTCTCCTTTTATTTTTTTTTCCCATTTTCTTTTCCAAAACAACAGGAAGCTCTTTCAATTTGAATCAAAAGAAGTATAAAATGAATATTTGACAAGTGTTCTGGGACTTTTTAACTAAGTTGCATGTATCAAACATGTTCAGGTTTTGATGTGTTCTCCTATTGTTCGCATATATTTTTAATGACAAGTTGTGTCAAGATGCATCTGCTTTAATCTCATGTATTTTGGCACTTCCATAACTGGAAGACTCTTTACTACACCAGGTTGCCACAAAAGACTTTCCTTTCACTTTCTTCCTCAACTGACAAAATCAGAAGGGCCTTTACATTTTTAATGACAAAGAGGGTTTCTGTATTCAGGGAAAAAAAGGGAAAAACCAGCTTTTCAAGGAAAGAGGCTGCAACACACATTTGTACACTCTTGTCGGAACTCAAGGAAAAAACTGTACAGACAACACATCACTGTAGCCCCTTAAAGCTTTGCTACCTATCACAGAGTTTTGAAAACCTTGTTGCAATAAACTTGCATGCACTTGACATTAATGGTTGATCCTCCATGAGAGAAATATCCTTTTACATGAAAGGGATTATTCAAAAAACAAATGAAAAATATATGTTCTGAGAAGGAGGTGAGGATTAGCTGTGAACCTGCTTTGCTTGTTGACTCCTGCCAAGGAAGTGAGCACTGACTGTGCAACACTTTTGGATTATTAAAAAAAATTAACAAAGGAAAGCTGGAAAAGGTCTTAAATCTAGAAAACCTTTTTTTTCCCCCCCAATGGTTCTTTCTAACAACAGCTCCTTAGCTTCCCTCTCTTTATAAGGAACCACACAAATTTAAGCCTGTTGTTGTTAAATATGTTTCAATTTGATTCCTTTTTGCAAAACATAACAGCTTGCATGGAAAATAATTCAAAAATAGATTATAGCTATGAACACACACTACTTATTTTTAATTTAACATTTATTAAATGAGAATGTGATTTAAAATGTTTTGTGAATTAATGAAAACTATTTTATCTTATGAAAATGAACCCTATCACAGATCTTCTGCTTCAGAATGCATTACACTGACAGGTTTTCCTTTCTCTTCCCTTGAAAAATTCTTACCTATTTATTTGTTTCATAGTAAATAAGTAATTTTGAATTTAGATTTGCAGAATGATTCAAGGAAATAGACCTCTGCAATTCTTTGCATTTTTAAATGAAACCATGAGAAAACAAACTAAATAATCTTATTCTTTTAACCTTGCCCCTGTGTGTCTACTCTGCTGAAATATCTACAAGAGCTCTCACTCTCCCCTCCAAAACATTTTTGGCATTTGAAAAAAAGCCCTCCAACCTGGTATAGATTCTTGTATGTGACAGTTATAATGTGTAGCCATGCAGATGAACATGCAGGTATTGCCCAAAATGCTTTCTGTGGATGCACCTACAGTTATTTTCCTGTGGCAAGTTCCTTTCCCCACTGCTCAGCCACACTTGACCTCAGACTCAGAGTCTAATTCAACACTCCAAGCTTGAATGATTTTGGAACTTGCTCCAGCCCCTGCTGCATTTGACAAGAGTCTCTCCCAGCTGTGCACCCAAAAATGACTTTTTCTTTAATTATATGGGATACACCTTACCACATTCTACCTTTGCAGCTTCTACCCAGGCCTTTTCTAGGACCTTATATATTTCTGGTTATGTCACTGGGAAAAAGTGCTGGAGATTCTTCCACAGCTATCTGATAAAACTAAAGTAGAATAAAGAGGGGATTCTGTCCCTCAGCCCCATTCAGGTGAGATCCCACCTGCAGAGCTGCCCCAGCCCTGGGCTCAGCACAGCAAGGACCTGGAGCTGCTGGCGAGAGCCCAGAGGAGGAACCAGGTTGAGCAGAGGGAATGGAGCAGCTCTGCTGGGAGAAAAGGCTGGGAGAGCTGAGATTGCTAAGCCTGGAGAGAGAAGCTTTGAGGTGACCTCAGTGTGGCCTTGCAGGGCCTGAGGGAGCTGCAGGAAAGGTAGAGAGAGAGACAATTACCAAGGGCTGCAGAGACAGGACACAGGGATGGCTCCCACTGCCAGAGGGCAGGGATAGATGGGATAATGGGAAGGAATTATGCCCTGGGAGGATGGGGAGGCCCTGGCACAGGGTACCCAGAGAAGTTGTGGCTGCCCCTGGATCCCTGGCAGTGCCCAAGGCCAGGTTGGACATTGGGGCTTGGAGCAGCCTGGGACAGGGGAAGGTGTCCCTGCCCACAGCAAGGGGGTAGAACAAGATGGTCCTTGGGATCCTTTCCAACCCATTCTGGGATTCTATGTATTGACAATTTAGCCATTTGCGATGTGGAATAACAGAAATTAGATAGCAATTATGGCTATTGTCATAAGCATCAAGTAGATGCTGAAACAAGTAATTCACGATTAATATCCAAGCTGTTGTTCAGATGACTCCATTTCCACATATAAAGACAATACTGTCCTCTCTCCCAGTACATCCAGGAGCAGTCAAATCCAAAAATGTTGTGGTCTGAGGTCTGCCCAACAATCTTCAAGGCGCCATGACACAGCCTGGGCAGAGACATCCTTAACAGGACGTCCTAGCCTACCTGTTGCACAGGCAACAGTTAGAGTGGTAGTGATATTCAGCTCTTTTATGCTCGCTGCCTGAGTGGTAATACGGCAGAGCCACGCTGAGCAACCTGGGAATAATGAGAGCGGGAATAGGCCTTCTTGTCCTCCAGGTCTTCCTTTATTGGGCTGGAACCAGCAACAAAATGGCATCCAGGTCTGAGGGGACTGGGTTTATATAGAGGTAGGCAAGGGTGGGGTTTGTAACTTGGGCCAATGGGGCATGGGATTGGGGAAAGGGCCCATCAGGCAATCAAGAACTAACCAATCATTGAAGAGAACTGTGAACCAGGAATATATCCAATAGGAAGGCTGGAATTAGCATATTACATAGTGAACTCACAAGAACATTATTATCAGGGGGGAGTACACAGAAGTCAGACTGAAGTTTGGATGCTGCCATCCCTCCAAGGGAGAGTGAGCTTATCTGTGGGTGGCTTAGGGGCCACCACACAAAAATCCCTTTGTCCTGGAATACAAATCCTGTTCAGACACACATCTTGGCTGTCAAAGAGTACAAAAAGGGTATTGGATGTGCATGACTGCCTTTCTGTGCCAGCTCAGAATCTCTACTTCCTCAACATCTCAAGGGGAATCATCTGCTTTCCCAGAGAAAAATACAAAATTCTGTCCTTGCATTCAAGCTCCAGTTTTTAAACTTGTCCTTTTCCCCTGGACACTGGATAAAAATCAAGAAGACAGATTTCATATATGCTCAGTACAGGTCACTGGGCACCTGAATACCAGTAGCTGATGGGTCTGTTTGTCTGGAGCTTTTTTCATTGTTATTATCCACCCTCCAACATAATACAACCAGGTTTCATTCTTCTCTGCAGACTGATTTTCTGATCCTGTCATGTTGCCTCCTCTATCATTCAGTATCCAAAGATGGTGCAGACTGCACATTGATCCCAGAATAGATCAGGCTGGAAATGGCTGCTCTGGTGCCACCTCGGTGCTCCAGCAGGGCCATCCCAGAGCACAGGGCACAGCAGTGTGTGCAGAGGGCTCTGCAATATCCCCAGGGAGGAGCCTGCACAGCCTCTGCACAATCTGCTCAGGGCTGGGCACTGCCCAGGGCAGAAGTTGTGCCTCCTGTGCAGGGGCAGCTCCGGGGCTCAGTCCCTGCCCAGGCTCTGGGGCCATTGCTGGGCCTGGAGCAGAGCCTGGGGCTGCTCTGCCCTCCCTGCACACAGGGCTGAGGGCTCGTCTCAGCTATCTCTTCCTGAGGCTGAACATACTCAAATTAATGATAAAGTGTCTTTTCCATAAGTGCCAGTCTGAAATCCCTATGTAGGCTCCAGAGGCTTTTCCTCTGATTATCTGTCATTCCACTTGTAAAGGGTTAAAATTCAAAACCAGGCAGAAACACCAAAAATGTAGTGGTTATCACTTTCACCGAATTTGTTTTGTGAAACATAGTGTGGGGATCTAACTTCCATTTTTAGTGGAATAGAATTAAAAAAAAAAAGCAAGGCAAAGCAGGCTCAACTTAAAAATAGAAACAGATTTATTAACATACACTAAAGGGCAA
>WBMY01015695.1:40112-55885 GCA_013397315.1 Donacobius atricapilla
GATTTAGCCTTTCTTCTCTCTTTGAGGAGGGGTAGAGTTTGAAACAGTCTCAGTCGGTGTTAAGAAAGAGTTAATGTTCATGAACTTGCCCGGGCATGCACACGCCACGTGGGCTCAGCCACCAGCCGTGCCATCTCCGAAAGCCTCAGATCCACGAGCTGTAGAAAAAGCTCAGAAATGGCACCCCAGGTCTTCTGTCCTTTTCCACCCCTCGGTCTTAGGGGGTGTGTTTTAAGCCCAGCCTGGGCTCGGTGCTGCTCTCTGGGGACCCAGGGACCAGGGGAGGGGGCCGGGGCCATCTCCCTCAGTGGCATCTGCCGAGCTCAGAGGCCCTGCTCGGCTCAGCACGGCTCGGCTCCCGGAGGGCTGGCCCCGACCCGGGCGCCCTGGCCTGGCCCGACTCGGCCAGTGGGGCCCTGGGCCCGGGCCCACCCGGCCTGGCCGCCCTCACCTTGGCCGGGTCCGACGAAAAGGGCAGAATCTCCCAAGATCCCTGTATTTAAGCTGTGTCCCCAGGGGTGTACACTTTTTACCTGATTGGCCAACTTGGCTGTCAGTTCCAAGACAGACCACCAATTGGTTTTTCTACCATTCATGCCAAATCAATACACCACTTTGTCTTTATTCAAGAAAAATAATGCTGAAGAGATCTAATCATATTTTAGCATGTTCTTTCTGGAACAAAAGACTGAGATATAAAAGAAGGAACAGCATTAATTTTCTATCCAAGCAAATATCTCTTTGTGTTGATGTAACCAACATGAAGTCCAAACCAATCAAGCCAGTCTGTGCCCTTCAGTTTTGGTCAGAGCTTTCAGTTTCAGCAGCTTTTTTTAGTTCCTTTTCCCTGGTATCCTTAGCTCCATATAATACCTGTGTATATATTATAAATGTGCTTTGTCTCGATCTCCTGCTGCTGTTGGTGTTCCCTGTCAGTTCTGATCACCCATATCAGTGTGCTTTGGCATTTAACTCCAGCAGTCAATGCCATTACCCAGCTATGCAGGTGAGAATGTCCATGTCAACTCCTGCCTCACCTTCAGCTAAGTGTCATTATTATTATTATAAGCCCTCTTTATGAATATGTTTCATTGTTTCACCTCATAAGAATCTCAACTTCCTTTCTATATCATGTTTCTTTGCAGTCACAATATTCCTTGCTTCTACTAAATTAGTTTCTCCTCTGGATGCTGAATTCATTGTTTTGAAAATAACTGAAAATAGACTCCATTTTTTTGATTTTCTGAAAGCTCAGCTCAAGGATAAAATGGCCATTTTTCAAAACAAAGAGATTGCAGGAAGGAGAACTGTGGATGAGCCATATTATTTTTAAAATGTAACTTGTCGTTCTCATCCTCTTTTTAGACAGGAAAATAAAGAGAATTACAATGTGGCATTTGTTACATCCAAATGCAGTTACTAATTTTATAGTGATGCAAGTAAATGAAGCTACCAAAATGTTTCTTTAGCACTGCAATCTATTTTAACTAATGTCCTAGGAAATTAATGGCACTGGGAATTGCACATATATCAGAATGCCTTGTACATAGGTGGAGCAGCACATATACAGGTTTAATCTAAAGTAGCAGTGCACATCTACTCTTTTAAAATGCAGCTCTGACAGTTTGCTGCTCTGATCATGACAACAGCCCATTTTTTCTAGAAGCTTCTTTTTTCAAGAAGCTTCTAGATTCAGGTTTTAGTGAGGATGTTGTCAGTTCAGTGTTAGTTACATATATAAAAATCAATACTTTAGACAAGCTATACTTATTTTGGTTTTGTTTTTTTGGTTTTGTTTTTTTGGTTCTTTTTCATTATTTTTTGGGGTTTTTTTTCCCTTCAAAGACTAAGGTTGAAAAAAATAAATATTATGTTTTTGTTTTGTTTGGGGTTTTTTCCTCCTATTCCTTTTCGGGGGGGAAAAAGCAATGTTTAAATTTTCCAGCTGTTGCTTTATATTGTGATATTTTATGTTAGGTTGTCTCAGCCATGTCAAATGATATAAAGTTACATGATGTAATTATGTGAGTTGCATTGAGTTATCTCAGTATGACATAGCAGGCAGGCGACCTGCTGGAAAAGACAACTTTCCTGGAAACTGCAGATAAATTTTCTGTGAGTGGAAAGCAGTTAGTAGTGGCTGCCCTGGGTAACAACATCAGGCCTGACATTCTGCAGTATATTTATTATTGATTTGGTGGATGGCTTGGTGAATGTTGCTGATAACAGAAAATTCCTTAGACTAAAGAAAACCTTACAGAACTGTAAGATTTCCTGAAGGATCAAGTCAAACTGGGTGACTAAATAATATGGTGATAACATGGTGCTGATAATATGCTGATAAAATGGAATGTATAACCTTTATACCTTAATGTAGAAGGTAAATAATCTCTTCCAACATGGCTTAACTTTTTAATACATCTCTGAGTTCAGAATTGAACAATACTGCTGAGATCTTTCTGAAGGTGCATCTAAATTTCCCTATGGATCATGCTTCTGTTTCCATTGGCATTGATGAACCCTCAGTGATGGCTTTTTGTTAATGTACAAAAAGTGGAAATACTGTAAAACAAAAATCTTAAAGCATCCTCTAGGCAGGTTCTTGATTTTTTTCCCTACCTTTGATTTTGCTGTGCTGTTCCATGTCACTTGTTCCCATGTCATCAGTACTATTACCGGAAAAGCTTTATACTCTGCTGCCACATTATTGGAATTCCAGAAAACAAAAGGAATACATTCTAAGAAGGGGACCACTAGAAAAAAATCAATCAAGAATTAGCAACCTACAGTCTATTAACCATGTTGTCACCTTCAACATCTGTTGGAACACAGAATTTATTCTTTGATAAATGCTGTCCTTCAAATACGTTAGTCTGTATTTTCTACATCATTCTGATGAGAAATGTGTTCTCCCCATTTTGGTTGTTTGGTGTGTCTAGTCTGAATGGCGGTGGATGGGTTGATTTGTGTTGTCATCAAGGGCTGCCCACAAGGCATTTTTTTCTACTTACTCCCAGTAGTATAGAGCTAACAAACAAGTGATGGGTTGTAACAGGGCTGCAGTGATCTCTTTAAAATCTCCTGAACACTAGAAAAGTTTTGCATACTGCCTTACATGTGGTCTTGCAGTAGTTCAGGTTCAGTCTTCCTCCTGGCCCTGGTTTGCTGTCCAACACCTATTTCAGATGATTGTTTCTTTTATTTAATTCTTGTTCCAGGTACCTGCACTCACACAATCTCAGTTGCTGCTCTTAGTTTCAGTTTCTCTCTTAGTTATCAAGAGTCACTGAAAAAACCCATTGCACTCATTCCACAGTTCAATTGCCCCCAGTACATTTCAAGAGACAGAAATGGGAGTGGCCAATTCCCCAGTCAAAGCGGCCTCCACAGCTGGGAGAGTTGGGCAGGGAAAAAACATCTGAAGATCAGCCAAGGCAAATGCAGGTCCTGCTCCTTGGCAGGAGCAAGCCCCTAACAAGCAGAGGCTGGAGGGGGACCTGCTGGAGCAGCTCTGCAGGCAAGGACCTTGGGGTGCTGGGGGACACAGAGCTCTCCCTGAGCCAGCAGAGTGTCCTGGGGCTTCTTGGGGACACGGGGCTGTCCCTGAGCCAGCAGAGTGTCCTGGGGCCAAGAAGACCCAGGGTGGCCTGGGGGCATGGGCAAGAGCCTTGGCANCTGTGCTCTGGGATGTCCCTGCTGGAGCGCCGAGGCGGCACCAGGGCAGCCCCTGTGGGCCCCTCCAGCCTCACCCAGCCTGGGATTCTGTGATTAAAGGAGGAAGGTCTATGTGTGGAGACAAGGATTTCGATATGGGGAGCAGAATTACCTCAGAAATTAATCTGTGGGCTGTCAAAATACAACTTCTAAAATATCTTTTCCCCATGGTTAGTATGTGGTTGATCCAGAGGTCTTTAAAATGAAAGAAATTCAAACTAGCCTTCCAAAAGTCTTGTCCAGGCTTCCAGAAACTTTTGTTCAAAATTGTCTTCCAGATTTTTTATTTAGTCTTTTACCTACCTGTTAGTGACTGTCAGCTCTCTGCAAATCACAAATGCAAATATGGCTCATTCTGTCTTTAATTCTATCAATATTTTTTTTGTTGATCATTATTATAAGTAATTTTCTACACAAGAATGAAAATTTATTATATTTTGTCTCTTTAATCTAGGAATAAATAAATAAATTTAAAACGCTGCTCTCCATATCCTGTTACCAATGAAAATAAAATTCGAAAGTTTAATTACCGTTGCCATGCTAAGTTTGCATTTGGACTTAAAGGAGACAAAATAGAAGAAAAGGCTGATAGAGCCTTTTCTCAGCTCATCTTCTCTAAGGAGAAGGTGAGAAAAATCAATGCAAGGAAGACATAGAAAGGAAACGGAAAGTGTTGAAAGATAAATGAAGGTCTTCATCTAGCAGTGAATATCCTATGACCAAAAAAAAATCCAATGGAGATGAAAAATTGTCGCGGTGCCTTCAGAGAGTGTCTCTCTGCTCACCCGGGCTAGCTCTGGCACCGAGGCAGCGTGTCAGGCACAGCTCCAGCTACACATAACTAGAGCCGATCTTGTGGGCCCTGAGATCTGTCGACCCACTCTTCTTGGCACAGGTTGTATTTGTGCGACGTCGGTAAGGAGGAAAGGAGTCTGGGTTGGGGCAGCCAACAAGATTTATTGGAAGGCCGTGCATGGGGCCTTCTCACCTGAGGCTACAGCCCAGCCCAGCCCCGAACCCGGCTCAAACACTGACTTTTGAACCGGGGAGGGGAAAGGGGAGTGAACGAGGGAAAACCCAATGGGGACCCTCCAAGGAGTGACCCAGTACATAAATGACACCCTTGGGAGCCAACCTCAGGTTAAAGGAGGGAACAGTGTTCCTTTGCACCCAATCCTCCGCCATCTCTCCCAGAGCTTTCTAGAAGCTGGGTTGGGTTCCTGAATGACGGACAGCTCACCGAGGGAGGGGACAGGGAAAGGACACATCCAATTTCTATGGAAACTGGGGAAGGATACATTGAGTGACAGGAGACAGAGCAGGGAACAATTATACCTAGGAAACCAAGGGGGTGAATAGAACAAACCATTCTAACATATCAAATAAACATAAAAATCCACACTGCTACAAAAAATAAAGTGTTGGAAAGAGACATCTATAAGGTGTAAAATATCTGGACCAAAGGTGAAGTAAGAAGATTAAAGAGTAAAGACAGGCAAGTGTAAAAACAGCTGATAAAAAAGTTTAACAGTGGACAATAAAAAGGAGAGTGCCAGAGGTTAGGTTAAATAAAATATTTTGCATTGCTAAAAAGAACAAGATGATGTTGAAGGGGACTGTGAGACACCATAAAAATCATTCAGAAGTGCCTTTCATAAAAGACATGTACAGTGAAAATAATACATAAACCAAATATATACAGTTTAAAATTCAAGCCTGAGTTTATAACTGAACACATGCAAATACAAAAATTTCCATTTTGCTTTGTGAATGTCTGAGTTCTCCCAGCTGCTCTGGGAGCTGGCATGAGATCTATTCAAATAAACTTGGATAATTCTTTCGTACACCCATCCAGCAGGATGATGTTCCCAAACGGAATTGGAATGCAGCAGGAATAATGGAGGGGATGCCATTGGAAAGACAATTCCTTTGCCTCACCATCCACAACAATTCATTAGAATCACGTGTAAGCCAACATAATTGCTGAATTTAAACCAGGGCCTTGTTTTCATAACCATTTGCAATGGTTAAAGGGGTTTCCACTTTTCATCTGTCTGGGTTTTAAAGTTCAACTGGTTTGTTTTGCTCTGAAATGGATAAGAGGTGGTTGTACCGGCACTTACCAGGTGGCAACCACAAGGCTGGATAAGTCTTTTAAGAAGTTCTTTCATAATTAAGACATTAAAACACATGAGGATAGATAAATAGGTAACTAAATAAAAATTAAGAGAGCAATAAAGGGGTCAGATGTGTACAGAAAGTATTTGTTTTCCTATCTTCTCTCACCATTTTGAAATTCCATTCTTTTAGTTAAGTATTTAAAAGTATTTGTAAAATTAATCAACAATGTGTCGTTGTTCACATTTCTTTTTATTGGTTTCAATAATCCAGGGAAAAATATAGCATTTAAATCGTGTTATAAATAGCCAGCATGGTTTATTTTTTCCCCAGAGGGACATGGTTATATGCCAAAGGTGCAATGCACTCAGTAAGATTGGATGGGGGATGAAAGAGAGAACAGAAATTTCAATAGAATACAGGAATAGGGGGACAGAGAAATATGACAGTTTATAGCATATTGTGAGGACTGACAGTGGTCAGAAAATAGATTTTTAGGCTTCAGGCACTAGCTTGGAGCCTGTGGGAAAGCTAAGTGTAAAGCTCTGTCACTCTAGCCTGGGAAACCATAAGGAGGGAACCCAAACAACACTTGTAGATATCCCATTCCTGACATCTGGTCTTTTTCTAACTTGTTTACAGGTAAAGATGCTTACAAAAAGGTGTAGGCTCTAAGGAACCAATCGTATTTCTTGTACTGATGTGTTGTCTAAAAAGAGTGTGTTTCTAATAAAGTTTTGCTATACGCCCTCCAAAAAGAGGACTCGGAGTTTTGTATCATTAATCCTGCCATCCCGAATTGTAACAAAAGCATATAGTGTCATTTATGCTGCATCATTTACCACATTTTCTGCACAAAATCCAGGTTGGCAGAATTCTTCCACCTTTTTATACAGTGTGAATTGTTTAGAATAAAAGAGAAGAAAGGCTATGAGGGATGATAATGATTGATAATATTTTGCAATAATGAGATAATAAAATTGTCATTTTTAGAGGCTTCACAGAAAACAAGTCAAAAATACCATTTCTGGGGGGGAAAATCAGCAAGAGATGAATTTTGTATTTGTTTTATTACCAAAAAAAGTTTTGTTAATTAAAATTTTACATAAAGTGTTAAACCACCTTTAATGGCTAAAATAGAATAATACCAGGAAGAGCTCCTAAAATGACAAGGATCCCCCATTTATAACTGTGAATAAAAATATTGTATTAATGTAGGTTTTAGGATAGGTAGGGAGGTTGTTGATTTGTTTTAAACCAAGTAGTTTAAATCAGATTTGCTACTGTAAAATGTTTGACCCTCTATAAGTGAGAGTAAATTAAGGGCAGCTTTCATTTAAATGAAGGGTTTGAAGGAAGGGTTTGAATGTCATTGGCTCTGACTGCTCCTGTTATTTTTTTATTAATGAAATTTCACCAGCTGGCACTGAATATGACTTCCCCATGGCTTGAGCAGGTTCATCTAAGTTCATTTCCTCCTCTGAAACATTTCAGGATACAGCTCTGTTTACACGCCCCTAAATTTTTTAGCTCAGAAGAATACAATTCTGTCAAGAGCAATTGGTTGATGTTTGTAAGGGAGATGGAAGCACATCTGCCCAGAAACTTGTCCAAAACTTCTCTCACCAATTCCATCCAAGAAAACAAATTTGAAATTCCAGTAGCTGTCCCAGTGGGATGCCTGGGAGCTGTATATACAGGTCTGTGAAATAGCCACTCACTCTGGTGTCCTTCTTTTCACCTTTCCTTTCTTATTTTCTGCTTCTTAAATCAGACCGTCTCAGACCAATCCTTGGGCTTTTCCTGTGAGTTTTCCATTACATTTCAGGAGGCAAGTTAGTTGCTATAAATTGTGGATGGAAAATGTGAGAAGTTTGAAGACAGACCTGTGTTACTGTGTGGGGGATTTGCTGTGACACTCAGCAGAGACTGGATACAACACATTTTATTTGCTCTTCCCTAGGACATAAAAACTCCATTGTTACTTCTGCATTCATCTTCAGTGCATTTACAGGTGGTGGGAAAGGTCTTTACCCAGAACTGGGCTCACTCCTTACAATAATATGGATTAACCATGAAATTTGTCTCCAGAGACGTCCAAGGAAGGACTTGGTGTGGCACTCAGTGCTGTGGGCTGCGTAACAAGGTGGGGTTGGGCACAGATTGGACTCGATGATCTTTGTGTTTTCTGTGATCACTAGATCCAGGGTTTTAGGTTGTGCCTATGTCTCTTCTCTTTTTCTCTAAGATACCAAAGATAAGACAAAGAATCTCAGTGAGCTAAATCACCAAAACCATATTTAATGGTAAGTTCTCTTGAGTTAAAAATACTTATTGATGCTGAACACATGTATAATGCTCATAATCTGCCAAGTAGTGTGAGGTAATTAACTCAATTATTTCTCTCTATTTCTCTTTGATGATGGGTGAAGATTTCTCTGATGAGGGACTTCTGATCTAGGTAGGTTGCTTGAAATTTAGAGCAGCAGCTCTATAAACAGTTGTGACCCTTGATGCTGTGACCATAATCAAAGGAACTTGTCCTGCTCTTCCCCAAACTAGAGCAGCTGTAACTGAGAGCAAGCATCTGGAAATGTTTTGAAACAATGAGGAAAGGCATTTCTTATTCATGTTCCTCAAGGCCAAATTTTTCACTTTTTCTTCTCTTCTTTGGTAAAAAAAAGAATTAATCTTTGTATTTGGGAGGTAGATCTTCCACAAATTCCGATTGCAAAGATCAAGGAATTAATGGATGAAGGAAAACACCCTCTGTTTTCTATCAGTCTGCCGTAACTGATATAGGCTTCTTGGCAGTTTCAGTTAAACTGCATATGTTCAGAGAAAGGAGGAGGAGTTCAGCCATCTCACTCAGTCATGTTTCATTAACAGAGAAGTCCAAACCTTATTTACATAGAAATCTGCATGAATTATAATGTTGGATTGAGTGTAAGAATTTTTATGTAACTTTCAGAAGGACTGAATTGAGTTAAATTCAAGCTCAGAGTAAAAAGAACAAATATCACTTCATGCTGTAATTAAGGTCATAATAAAAACCCGGCACATTTTCTTGTATGCAGTGGAAGCTTGTTTTGCCTTGAAATCAAATTAATTGTCCCAAGTAATCCCTGTTATGTGATTGCTTGATAAGTCTGTTTGTTTTGATTACTACTCTGAAGGTTATTAAAAGGTAATCACTATGTCACAAACACAAGCACACAATCCAGCCAAGAAAGAAGCAGAAGAACATATTGAATGACATCTTTACACTTTTATAATGGCAACTCATTTTACTTTACACATTTATAATGTGTAAACTTTACACATTTATAATGGCAAGTCCTGCCCTCATCACAAAATTATTTTAGAACTCTGTCTTGGTTTGAAAGACAGGTGTCTGCTAGGGAGGGCAGGACCTCCCTTGGAATGGAGAATATAAAATCCCCTCTCTCCAAATTATTATTATTATTATTATTATTTAGAAAATTAAAGGGCCTTTCCGGCAGAGGTATGGGGATAGGAATAACAGCTCTTTACTAGTATGTACAACAAGGCAAACAAACAACAACTACAGCATTAATGATAAACAGACCCAGGAACCTCGAGGGGGTTTTGTTTCACAAAGCCCGGGGCAGTCTGGTCTCGGTGCCCCTGCAGGACTCTGAGAGCACCAAACTGGAACAGTGGAGAATCCTGGGCTGGTGGGTGGGATGTACCAGAAACTCCATCGGTGGTAGCTGGAACAGCAGGGATGTCCCAGCAGGGCAAGGGGTGTGGGGATACAGCGTAGCAAAAAGCCTCAAAGCAGTGCTGAAGAAAAGCAGAGGCAGTGGGACAGGCCAGCCCAGCAGGGCAAGAGGAGGTGAGCTCAGAATTCCTGGGCACATGAGCAGATGATGGTAGATTTTCTTGGGACCGGACCCGGTAGTGACAGTGAAAACTCCTCCCGCAGCAAGCAGCGGCCTGACCGTCCTCTCTCCAATGCGGAGAGCAAGAGCATGAAACTGCCCCAGCCCTGTCCTTTACCTGCCCCAAAACTTGCGTTATCTCCCTGCTCTGAGAGAAACACTCAGAGACAAAAAAAGGGTGTAGCCCGGTGTTACACTCTCCTTTGCCCACTTCTTTGTTTTGGTCAAGCGCCTACAAGTACACAGCAGTTAGTCTCCTAGCAACTTATGGGGAAAAATTCTATAAGTAAAAAGAAATAAATCTAACCCCCAACAAACTCGTAAGTTCCTTTAGGCTCCTCAATGCAATGGTGTCTGCTGTAGAATACCAAAACGTTCCCAGTGCTCTGCAGCTATGAGCTTCTCTGCTCAGGTGAGAGCCCACCTGCAGAGCTGTCCCAGGCCTGGGCCCAGCACAGCAAGGACCTGGAGCTGCTGGCGAGAGCCCAGAGGAGGCAGCAGGATGAGCAGAGGGATGGAGCAGCTCTGCTGGGAGAAAAGGCTGGGAGAGCTGGGATTCTTCACCTGGAGAGGAGAAGCTTTGGGGTGACCTCAGTGTGGCCTTGCAGGGCCTGAGGGAGCTGCAGGAAAGATGGAGAGAAACAATTGCCAGGGGCTGGAGGGACAGAACACAGGGAATGGCTGCCAGTGCCAGAGGGCAGGGATAGATAGGATAATGGGAAGGAATTATTCCCTGGGAGGGTGGGCAGGCCCTGGCACAGGGTGCCCAGAGCAGCTGTGGCTGCCCCTGGATCCCTGGCAGTGCCCAAGGCCAGGTTGGACTTTGGAGCTTGGAGCAGCCTGGGACAGTGGAAGGTGTCCCTGCTCATGGCAGGGGGTGCACTGGATGGGCTTTAAGGACCCTTCCAACCCAAACCATTGCCCATTTGTCTTATTTAAGTGCCATAGTGCAGCTGAAATATTTTGAAGCTAAAGAATCAGCTGTAGCTGTCATAACAACTAAAATTGAAAGTGCTAATGAGGTTCAAAGGACAAGACAAACAAAAGAGCCAAATTATTCTATGTCTTTTCCATCCCACAGGTGGGCTAAGGTCAAGTTTTCCTGCTTGGGAAATATTGCAGAACTCCACAGATAACTGAATCCAACAGGTCCTTGCAGCTGACAGCAGTGAGGCAGCTGCAAAGAGGCAGCTAAATGTCTCAGTGCATCCACACAGGCTCATCTTACTGGTGGCATTCTGCCCAAGTTCCCCTGTTACATCATCATTTAATCCACTCTGCAGCCTTTCACTGCAATTCAGGCTACAAAATCATTAGGGAATGGGCAGTTATTTGAGCTGTCCACTACAATGCCATTACAAGTGACTGAAATAACAACACCAATAGGCCCAGGTTGTTCTTTCAGGCCAAGCTTAATGTGGTGATCTGAAAGAAACAGTGGAATTGCTGTGTAAAATGCAACTACATAAAGCAGTAATAGCCATATAGTGTAGGAATTGTCCTTAATGGACTGGGAAACTGTAGGAGAATATTTTTCTCCTTTCATATGAAAGATGGTGTCTCTGAGAGAAATAAAGAGCCAAAGATTAATCATGGAGCTTTGGGTAAATAGGGAAATAGGAATGTTGCTGCTATTGGAAATTACTAATTCCACCTCAGCCTCAATGAACATTCATGCAACATTGTTAAACACTGAAATTTTTAGAGATAAATACTAAATCTTTCACAAAGAGCTCTTTAAATTTATTTGAAGACTGGGAGGCAACAATGCATCACAGGTGCTTGAATTTCCCTGTTGAAATGATTTTATTGAATTATTCCTGTTGTAATATGGATAGTGCAGCATCCCAGCTATCTTTGCATGCTTGCAAATACGCAGGGGATCACAAAGCTTATTGTGTTTGTTCCCTTGAAAAATTGGACATGCTTTAACTTGACTTAATTGATAAAAACAGGGCAGGAGATTTGCTCCTTTGAATGCCTTTATTAGGATCAGCCTAGGGTAGGAGCCTGACAGGTCACTCACACGCCGCCACTGCTCCCAGGAGACTCGGAAGAGGAGGCAGGCAGCTTTACCTGCTGGAATGCAGGCTGAGCAGGGAATTCTGTCCTCGCAGGAGCATCAGTGAACATGGGCGGCTCATAGGTCCAGGGGTCCCACCACTGGTGTTGTCCTTGAAAGTTAGGGTGAGGGGTAAGACTGCCCAACTTTGGGAGAGGGTAGTCTCGTTTCTGCACAACCTGTCCATGTCCTTTGATTGTCCCTTGGGTGATTTAGTCCGATAATGTTCTCCTACTTTGAGGCGGTTTGTCTTCCCAGTTGGCACCGGGCCTCCTTCATTTGCCTCTGCACCCTGTTCCTCCTCCACCTCTTGGTCACCATGTTGGGAAGCAGCCGGGCTTGAAGATAGCCCGGGAGAAAAGGGAACAGAACAAAAGGTGAGTGACAACCAGGGATTACAACATGACTAACTTGCCAGTTGGCCAAGGGGTGAATACTTAACAAGGAACATCAAACCAACAAAAGGCTTTAATGACAATGATTGCCTAGTTCAGGCTTATTTATTTCAGTCCCCTCTCTAATTCTTTGATTGGGCCTGGGCCTGCATCAATTCACTGTCTCAGGGTCCTGAGCATAGATTTTTCTCATCTTTTGGAACTTGATATCAATTTCTTTAGCATTCTCATGTTTACGGTGTTCTGAGGCTTTTAATGCCATCACTTCTTCAGTTTCTCTTGAGGGTTTTAAATTTTCGGGAATCATGAGGCCTGTTTGTACAGCAGAGGTAAGTAACTGATTTAGGCAGTGAAGTAAGCATGGTAGGGGGATTACCCCATAACTGCACATATCGTGATAAAGGCTGCTTTTTTACACCATTTCCCTTTCCAGGACCAAAATTCATCCCGCCAGCTTGAGTTTACTAAGGGGGTACATTGCTGAGTGCCTACATCGGCTATTTGTCTGATTTCCTTAGGTATGTTTTTGATTACTTTATCAATTTCTAAACAGCATTCAGATGTGTTATATTTCCCACAAATTACCCCCTCGCCAGCTAGCAAATAATCCACAGCTAGCCTAATTTGATAAATTACTGATCAAGTTTGGGTCAGCTGGTCGCTAATATGATCGAGGGCAAGGGCCGTTGTGTTAGATATTGTTTTCAATACTGCTTGCAGCTGAATTGTTCAGTTTAGCATATATCTATATGCTGAGTTCTGTAGCCCCAGGATCCATCCTGGGCCCAAGTGGCAGGTCCATATGTTTTAAGAATCTCCTCTGGTGACCAAACCTTCCCTTTCCACTTTTGGACTCCTCCCATTTGGATAGTCTCCCTTTTTTGCTGATTCCAATCTTTCCTTAAGTTGTCATACAGCGGGATTCCCAGGGTTGACCCAAACTCTTTTGGCAATAGGAAAAAAGCAGGCCTTACCACTCCAATAGTGCAACTACCAGCCCAGTCTCCTCGGAGCTTTGTATATGCCATGTCCCCACAGATCCAAAATAGATATTCTGGGGCTACCCAAAAAGTGTCATTAGCCTCTGAGGGAAATTCCCAAAATTTAGATATACCTCTTACTCCCCCAAAGGGGTTTGTTCTCCTTTCAGCACACTCATACAACTGATACCTTTAATGAAAAATACAGCCTTGTGTTTTACTTCCCTCAGTCCAGTATTTCATTGGCTTTCTAGGGACCCATCTGGCTATTGTATTCTTAACTACTAGGTAATGCTTGCAGGCCATGTTCCCTACTGGAGTGTTAAATCTTTTGCCTCTCCTTAAAATGCATTTTTCTCCTATAACTTTAGTTTTCAAGTTCCACTGCTCTCGCTTCATTACTCCTATGGACGGGAGTTCTGGCTTACTTTGTTTCCACTTGAATGATTCCAATGGTCCTAGGCTAATCCCTTCCCATGGCCAGATATCTGTCATTTGGGTGTTCCCACACACCCAACAATTGGTCACATTTAATTCCTTACTAATTCTTTCCACCAAATCCACAAATAAATTCTTTCCTTTTGGTATCTCAAATTCATCCTTACCACTTTTAGAGGTGGTTATTTATTTTTCTTCTACTAAATCTGTGGGGTTATTTGGACCCATGTTAGGCTCAAAACACAGCCAAGATTGTCCCACAGGGCACCCTCTGAGCAATCTCTGACAGTATGTCCAATATTTCTGTGACAAGGAACTTATCTCCTCCTCATGGTAGAGTGGCTGATAACAGTTGGTGCATGGTCCTGGTGAGTCTTCCAAGGAAGTCCAGATAAACAGGATCAGCACCATCCCTCTCAGGAGTCCGGTATAAGCCATCTTTGAAGATCAGCCTACCCAGTCTTGCCTCCTGGAATTTTCCCTTTTCAAGGGAGCACTCTGGATAAGTGCCTCTTTTCCTAAAAATAAGAGAGGGTCCTCTGTGGGAGATCAGCTTAAGAAAAGAGGGTCCCCTGTGGGAGATTAGCCCAAATTTTGAGGAGTATCCAGCAGCTTTTACCTAACTGAAAGTATTCCCTAACTTTGTGGAAACAAAGTTATCTCTTAACAGAAATAAGTAGTTTTATCCTTATAATTCACTCAAAATAACAGCATTTCCTATACCTTCTAAGGAAACCAGTATCACTTGGGGAAATAACAGTATTTGTTACAAATTTTAAGAAGCAACGACACTTAACAGATACTATTATAATTCATCAGACACTGTCACATTGACTCTGTAACTTTGGGAAGGTAGTAACGTGAAGCAGTACAAATGTCTTTTGCAGTTTCTTATTGGGCAGAAGTCCTCTTCTTGAGGGTTAATTTTAAGGTCTCTGGATCTCTGGTGACTGTTCACTGGGAAGGTTTCACTGTTAACCTGGGGTGGTCTTGTCCTGAACCAGGGGGCGTTACTGGCCCTTTTACTCTTGAGATGTGTGTCCATCCTTTTTCTTGTGTCCGTACTGCAGTATTTGTGGTGAGGAGGACCTGAAAAGGGCCTTCATACTTAGGGTTTNAGGGCCTTCATGCGTAGGGTTTAGTGGAGCAACATCCCAAGACTTAATTAACACCCAGTCTCCTGGACTGACCTCATGCACTTTCACATCTAATGGAGAATTTTGGGGGAGACACCCTCTCTTTGGCAGATTTTCTAAAGTTTTCCCTATAACCTCGAGGTATCTTTGAATGGCAGCTTCCCTATTTAAGTACGTCCCAACACTGAAAGAGGTTGTAAGAAAGGGGAGCTCGAACAGCATTTGATATGGGGACGCCCCTATATCAGTGCAATGCCTTGTCCTGATTCGCAGTAAGGCCAGGGGTAAACACTTTAGCCAATTAATTTTTATTTCCTCAATTAGTTTGGTGAGCACATTTTTCAGAGTTTTATTCATGCGCTCTACTGTACCGGAGCTTTGGGGGTGCCACAGAGTGTGTAGTTTCCATTTTATCCCTAATGCTTCAACAATTTGCTGCAACACTTTTGTGGTAAAGTGTGGGCCTCCATCTGAGTCTATATAGTTGACCAATCCATATCGTGGGATGATGTTTTCCAACATTATCTTAGCTATGAATTGGGCAGTTTCCTTTTTGGTGGGAAAGGCTTCTACCCGGTGGGTCAGGTGATCGACTATGACTAAGAGGTGTTTGTAGCCTTGCAGTGAGGGCATTTCTGTGAAGTCTACCTGTATGCTTTAATTTTCTGGCAAATTACACACCCCTNGAAGTCTACCTGTATGCTTTAATTTTCTGGCAAATTACACACCCCTTAGTGATAGCTTTAGCTAAGATGCGCACTCCTAAGCACACGTACTCCCTCAGGAAATGATCACATAATCCCTGCACACCCCAGTGGGTTGATTCATGCAGCTTGGTGAGTATCTTTCTGGCTAATGGTTCATTTAAAAACTGATGCCCATCAGGGGTCAACCATCTCCCCGCCTCCCCTTGATGTAACTTCAATTTCTTAATTGCCCTTGTCTTTTTGGCACTAAAAATGGGCTCCTCCTTGTCCTCTCCTTTTCCATGTGCTTCCTTCCCCATATGAATCTTTACTGGGTCA
>WBMY01015696.1:5340-35668 GCA_013397315.1 Donacobius atricapilla
AACCTACAAACCGCATAATGTGGATAGGGAAATGGTTTGGTCTGGGTACTTTTTTCCTTTTCCTGTTTTTACATCATGTAATATCCTAACTCCCAACAGAATACATTCAGTGGAGAAACAAGTAGTTTTCTAAAGTTCATTAAGATGAACAGCAAAAAGATGAGTGCCATCATGTGGCACTGAAATGTGTAAAGTTTACTTTCTCTAAATGCATAGCATTATTAAATGCGTACACACAGTAGAAAAATCTTATAATTAAAAAAAATCTGTATCTGCCTGAATTCCTTTGAACTTAGAAAGTCAGGCAAATTTTAGAAGCATCAACCCACAATTAATTCAGTGTAAGCTTCTTTAAATAATGCTATGCTAAAAGATAAAGAGACATGGCTGAGAATTTCTGATGCATCATTACTTAATGAAAAATATTAATAGCTCATGAAAATCATGTAAATTAGGAACAAAAAACAAAATTATTGGAAGGAATAAAACCAACTGGGTGGGAATATGTCGCGGCGAGGGAAGAACTTGGTCACTTAATATAAGTAATCGGCAAGCTTCGATTTATTGATTATTGCTTAGTACTTTTATACGGTTCTTAATTAGCTAATGCATATTCTGTAACCCATGTACCCCATTGGTTGTTGCCCTTACAGGTCAGCCCCCCTTTACTTCCCCATTCCTGTGTAGTTACATGCTTTTTTCTCACGCCTTACTAACTACAACAACTTGTTAGAAGCAGCTGCACTCAAGGACACTCTTGCCATATCAGCAACTTAGATTAGCTGGGTACAATGATTTCTGAGGCTTCGTTCAGCCACCTGCAGCATGTCTACGTGATTTTTGTCAGCTAACTAATCCTCTACAGGAACAATTCGAATGGAGAAAGAGTAGCCTGTAATCAAGGAGAAACTGCTTTACTGGACAGCTGTGCATCGCTGAAAAAAAATAATAACAACAACAACAACTTAAGTGCATCATTCATGCCCAAAAATCATGAAGAGATGCTGCATGAGCCACGGTTCTGATGGGAAATGTCAATCAAGGGTGATACCTCAAAATCACTTTACTAAACATGAATGCAGAAAATATCATACAGAAGAAAGAAAATGTACCAAGCTCTTGTCAGTAACTATATCCCAAGACCCCTCAAATCTGAAGAAGGAGGTGCCTCCTGTTTAATGACCAGTAATGAGGAAAGTTGCAGGGTCAAATTGTCTCTTTGCTGGACTTGGATGTGCCTCACTAGGAAAAAGTCATTTCCATCAGTGCTGCCCATACACTAATAACTAGTTTAAATATCGTTATTAACCTCAAAATCTACCAAAATTAGAATTGCTCTGTTTATTGACCAGCCATTTCTCAACAGCTGAGAGCATCCACTGTGTCTTATCATCCACTGTATCATATTTCTTATGAAAAAAATCAATAGAAAAGTATCACTTCATGTAGCAGTGTGGATTTTTAATGTTTATTTGATATGTTAAAATGGTTTGTTCTATTCACCCCCCTTGGTTTCCTGGGTATGGTTGTTCCCTGCTCTGTCTCCTGTCACTCAATGTATCCTTCCCCAGTTTCCATAGAAATTGGATGTGTCCTTTCCCTGTTCCTTTCCTCAGTGAGCTGCCTGTCATTCAGGAACCCAACTTAGCTTCTAGAGAGCTCTGGGAGAAATATCGGGGGCTTGGGTGCAAAGGAACACTGTCCCCTCCTTCAACCTGGAGTTGGCTACCAAAAGTGTCTTTCAAGTCCTGGGTCACGCCTTGGAGGGTGCCTATTGGATTTTCCCTCGTTCACTCCCCTTTCCCCTCCCCAGTTCAAAAGTCAGTGTTCGAGCTGAGTTCGTGGCTGGGCTGGGTTGTAGCCTCAAGGTGAGGAGGTCCCACATACGGCCTTCCAATAAATCTGTCAGTCTCCTTTCCTCCTTACTGACGTCGCACAAATACAACCTGTGCTATAAGGAAGAGTGGGTCGACGGTTCTCAGGACCCACAGAATCAGCTCTAGTTATCTGTAGCTGGAGCTGTGCCTGACACGCTGCCCTGGTGCCAGAGCTAGCCCAGGTGAGCAGAGAGACACTCTCTGAAGGCACCGCGACAACTTCAAAATTCAACATCTTGGCCGTGTTTATGTTTGTCTTCAATCAACTCCTTCAGTCCCCCATGTAGGTGCACAGCAGCAACAGACTGCATAAAGTACTATCTTTCCCTAAGATTTTTATCCAAAGAGGCAACAATCCAGAAGCTGTTTTAAATAGGCGCCTCTCTAGGCACAAAAAACCACGAGTCAGTTTTGTGCATCACTATAAGCAATTATAGCTTTGAACAGACTTCAAATGAGAAAATATAATGCTGAATTTACATCAAGTTAAAAAAACCCCACATTTCAAATTCATCTTCTTTCAGTTTTTTTCCTCCACTACTCCAGATCGGGGTTTGTATTCTTACAGTACCCCCTACTGCGACAGGAAACCACTGCATAATTACTTCTTTTATGAAACCACAGGCTTTATCTTAAGACCAGATAAGATTTCTGTCTTCCATAACTCCTACAGGAAGGTTGTTTCCAAACCTCATCACATCAACTATTACCAATATCTTTCTTCTTGCAAATTTGTCTATAAACAGTGACATGGATAAATATGTTTTTCTTTGCACCTGCATTGTCCTTCTGTTTGGACGCCACATTTATTTACTCTTCTGAAAGAGTTTCACTCCAAGGTGCCCAGGGCAGCACCAGCCTATCTCAATTGTAAGATACCAGCTCTTCTCTGCAATCCTTTATGTTTATTATCCACTCAAGTTCTATTTCCTTGCACAAATTCACAACTTTAGTAACATGGATATTGACAGATAGCCACTTTTCCCTCACCTTAGCCAGGAATTGGAAGCAAGGCATTGTATGTGAATGTAAAATGGGTATAGATTATGAAGAAAAAGTCCTCAACAGTAATAAATGGACAATGATTCATCAATCAGTTTTTTTAACAGGTGATAATTAATTAATTTTAACTGCAATAAACAAGGAAAAGTGTTAATTGAAAATACTACAATATTGTTCACCTGTATATTTTTATGGTCTACTTTTCTATTATCCAGAAGAAAATGGATGGACTTCACTTACAGCTTCCAATTTATACATGATAATGTTATTAGTATATCTTCAGGTTTTACTTGTTTGGCCATGTGGATTCCCAGACTGTGACATAAGCTCTGAGCTCTATCACACAAATGTTGTTGTTGTCGTTTTTGCAATATTCAAGTCTACTGTACGTGCAATCAATGTATAAAGAAAAATTAGCCCAATTACCAAGTGTGTGGAAATGCAATTCTAGAACTTTAAGTCAGATTGCATTTGCTAGGATGTCTCAGGCTTAAAGTAGCTTTTATTTGCAGGACTTATTTAAAAACACAAACCTTTCATTAGATTTTACTAAATGCATTTTCACCTTTTGTGAAAGGTGAAATGTCTTTTCTATAACATACTAAAACTCAGATTTGACTTTATCTGTGTCATGCAGAACTAAGACATTGCTGTGAACATTTTCAGTGGGAGTTCGTAGAAAAACAAACCACAAACATCTTCTGCTAATGAAGAAGCTATTTCACAACAGAATCCTTGTGAAGCAGGAGACTGAAGACAGAGCAGCACTTTGCCCAGAGTTGGAAGACACTTGCAGAGATAAAATGAACATTATTTAGCTGTTTCACTGACCTGTATTTACATAGGTTCTGAAAATGCCAAGGTGCACTGCCCTTTTCCAAGGCTCCATCATTATTAACTTGTTAGACCCCAGTGGTTTCAAACCCCTAACTTTTTGTTTATGTCATATTCACTATTTTATAATCTTTAAAAGAAATAGGAAAGGAATTCTTTACTAACCTGTAAAATATGATTTACTCAATAGGTGGATGGTTTCTTTCAAGCAGTCACTACCAACCTCCCATGGCTACAAACAGAAATGATAAAGTACAAGAAACCTTCACACAACTCTTTGAAAAACATTGCCTTCCTGCAAACAATAACTACCACCAATATCACTTTACTTATTCCATAAAAACTTTTATTACCTTTTTTCTTCCCTAAGAAGATGGGCAAGTGCATGAGGCAGTGCCTGCACTGTGACCAGTACAAGAACAAGGTGTGGAGTCTGTACACTCAATTTCTGACTTAACTAATGAATAAAGCCAACAAGTGACACGGGAAGGGGGGAAGAAAAAAAGTTGAAAGATTGAAATTCCAATTTTAGGGGGAATGTGCTTGCACATAAGAGGAAAGATTTCAAACAAGATTTTCCCATCCATACAAATACCGACTTAGTACATATAGACAAAAAAAACCCAAAACCAAACAAAGGCCACAAACAAACAAGGAAAAAAAAAAAAAAGGAAAAAAAAAAAGACACTTATGTTATCTGGACAGCAGGTTCCTTTGAGGTTTTGTCTGGAGCACAGGGGATACAGGCAGTATCTGCAAACAGACTGTGAATAAAAAGCACAAGTGAGCGACTCCTGTTTTACACCCCATCCCTTCCAGCCTCTGCCTTAGCATACAGGTCCCTCCAGAAGAGCTCAACACCTTCATTCCTAACTGCAAAACACCAATTCCCACAGATGGAAGGTCATATCGAAGCAGAATTGCTCTATTAGTAACAAATTGCAAGTTAAACACTTGCCAAGTTGGGAGATTTAAATGAGGAACATGAAGTTGTTTTATTAAACTAATTTCTTCATTGAGTGCAGATTCCTGTGCATTGGAATCATACTCTTACAGTTTTATCACTGAGAAGTAAAAAAGATGATTGCAATGAGCTAAGGCAGGTTTACTTTCCTGGAGTTCTTTAGAGCAGATATCTTGCATGATTGGGCAGAGCTTTGTTCAATTCTCAAAGCAATTTACTAGGATTGAAAAGAAAATATTTGGTAGAGCAAGTTGTTCAGTCCTGGATGATTACTTATTATTCCAAAACAATTACAATAAAGGGAAAATGGGTTATGTTCCTGTAAAAATGACTCTTTCCAAGTAGCAGCAAAGAAATACATGGATACAAAATTACAGCCCACTAAAGAAAACAAAATCAGTCCATATTTTGCCAAAAAGTGCCTAATTAAAACTCATTGCTTCTTCATTTTTAATAATTTCAAAAGAGGTATATAAAGTAGGATACACCCTCCCAGTAATCAGTAATGTGCTCTTTCCCATTCTGTGTTATTAGTTCCAGTTCCATGCAGGTTGGAAGTATATGGTGCAATGCTGAACATCAACACAAGCAGAGCAAGGGTATGCTTGGAACTGAAACTCCAGTTATTGAATCAAAGAAAATGAAAAGCCATTGCTTTTCTGTGCTCTGCACTTGTTCCACTGACAAAAGACTTTTCCCAGCTCTGGAAATAGGAACTTCTGGTTGAAAAGTTTTGGTCTGTGTTTCTCATGCCACTGCATAACATTTACTCTCTGCAAGTGCAAGTGGGGAAAGGAAAGCAGCCTGAATTTCCAGAGGTTTCTGCAACTGTAAGTGAAGCCTATTTGGAAAATTGAGACCTCATCAGCTTCTGTCTGAGGAGGGAAAGCTTCTGTCTAAGGGGGATAAACTCATTTCAAGTCTGTGATAAGGTTATTGAATAAAATGAAATACAATAAAAATCATTTAGCACCCAGAGAAAAAGGCAAGGAGAGACACAGAGATTTGAACTCTCAGGCTCTTCATTGAGGTAGTCAAATACTCAGCAGAGTTTTAACCTTTACATAAATAGCTTGCTTTCAGACATTTACTAAGTCAACAGCACATCATTCAGATATGATCAAGCCACATCACCAACATCTTTATCCTGTTCATACAGTTCATACAACTCCTGAAGCCCACAGAGCACCAAATTTCCCTAAAACTTGGGACAATATAAGGAAAGCGAGACTTGAAAAGAAAACGTGTGATGACTGTGGATTTATAAGTATCAAGGAGAACTAGAGATGTACCAATATAGGGGTCTGTCATTGAATCTCAAAAATTTATTCCAAGATTCCCAGGTATTTGCTAACAACTGGTCCCTTCGGTGGAAGGCATTTTTGGATGATGAGCATACCTGTCTATAAAGAGCAAACTGAGACCAACAGCTTCGTTTTGCAGACTAGAATGAGCAGCCACCAGGTGATTATTTTCTTACCATGAACTAGAAACTGTCTAAAGAACTAAAAATATTTGGAGTCCATCATGCCTTGCCTTACATCCTGAGCCAGTTTTGATGTACCCACCCTACCTTGATGTGTCCAGCCCAGCACTAAACTCACACTTTGAAAATCTGAAAAAATTACAGATCAGTGGCTTTTACCAACGTTCCAGCTTTACAGTGGTTTTCGCACTCTCTCTCTCTCCAATAGACTGATCTTTTATATAAATTAATTAGGTGCTGTAGAAGTGCTGCTGGTTGAATATTAAAGCATCTGCTTTTGCTGCCAATTCATACTGAGGAGCATATTGAAATGCCAGGTTGCTGCAGATTTTATGCCAGCCACATACAAAAACAATTACTTGTAAATAAAGCTGACATCATCTGTCCTCCTGTACTGGAGCCATTCATCACATGTCTTACCTCTGCCATGTATCACTTGATTCTCTCTGAATTATTCCGCTGGGTCATGAAAACTGCTTATTTTAAGTTTTTAGAAGATTGTTACAGTTTTTTAACACTCTTTCAAACTCTTCAAATTACTCTAGCATCTAACTCATGGCTAAACAGCAGAATAGATTAAATTACCACCACAGAATGAAAAAAAAAAGTTGAGGAAAATGGATTTACTTTTACAAAAATATAACCTTGCAAACCTTTTTGGGGCAGACATGTTTTTGCTTTGTGCTTGCCTACAGCAAAGGAGTTCTGGTCTGGGGGTGGATTTGCAGATGCCCCCTTAAAATACACAGTGAAATTATACAGAGGAAAGGAATTCAGGGGAGAAGCTGAAAATAGATTGTTTGTCTCTGTGCATATAAACAAGATAAGCCCCAGGAAAAACAGAAGAGGATGAAATCCAGCCATGGAACCAGTCCTTGAACAGGTTCCTTTCCCCAGCTTCCCCAGCTGAGTTCTCCCACACCTTCCTAGAATTATCCATGACTCCTGCCCTCCCACCTGTGTCACCATGACAAAATCAAATTTTACTTGAACACTGGAGAAATCTGGAGATAGCCCTTGTTCATATTTGCATGTTTTGGACTACCTTTAGGTTTTTTACAAAAATCCCAAGTTTTGTGCCATCACCAAAACTGGTGCCAAGGGACATCATAGTGGTGTGTTTAGGAGAGCAGACTGTTCAATCTTTCCCCCTTTCCTAGCAGCAGAACATGAGGTTATTAAAGATTTACTACTTCTAGCTCTAGTCCCAGGTTACAATTAACATCCTGAGCCACAGGAGCTTTCAAAAATCTATAGATTTTACCTGGAGCGCTGAAACCTACTCCTTGCTTTATCCCACTTGGCTTAGCTATATTAAAAAGGAAAAAGTGAGGTTGGAAAGTGGTGATGCAGTGGGGGGAAATAGAATTTATCATGCTGAAAAGCTTTACCCTAAAATGAGTTCTTTGCAGCAGTTGTCAGAATCAGGAATGGCAGAGGCAGCACCCCTGGGTAGAGCTGCTCGACCAGGGAACATCAACAAGCCAATCGCACAGGAGCTGCAGATAAGAACAAAATTCTGTCACAAGGTCTAAAAACCACTTCCCTCCCCCCATCCCTTTTTTTAAAAAAAAGCATATTTTTCATTCAGTTGGATAATGATTTACTAGAATGAGAATCCTTCTGCCTGAGCAGAGAAGGGGAAAAGGGGGAAAAAATGTCCTGTATTGGAGCTGTGTGCTTTTACATAGTATTAGACTATATGAAGAACATATGAAGTATTTAAATTTTGATTTGAATCTGGAAGAACATCTTGTTCTCTGGGGTAGCAGAGTGCAGCACGGAGAACACTTACCCACATCGACTACTCTGCATATGGTTCTTCTGAGTGAAAGCACCAGAAGGCTCTTCTTATTAAAATCTTGACATGTATTTTTTTTTTTCCAGCGGGAATTTTCCCAGGTATTTGCACATAAAATCACAATGCTCCTTGTAGAGGTAAGCTTTCTTCTGACAAAGTAGGAGGCCTTTTTTTTGGGCTTACAAACTGTCCACTGCTCTTCTAGTTTTAGAGGAACCACATCAGGAAAAAATATTGCTAGAATGAACTACACCCAAGTGCAATTCTAAACATCACAGATCAAAGCACATTGTGGGAGCACCAGGGCTAAAACCAGGCTACATGACCTCCAGGATAACTGGCTCCATGCAGAGTGACCAAATTCAACACTTGTAGGAGCAACTCCCATGCATCCATGAAATTGAGTGACATGTAAATAAACATATACATCTGAGTTCTTTAGAGTGATCTCAATTCTATTACATGTGCGCAAGCACATGCTCTGGCAATTAATGACACTTATTAGTGCTGTGATACTACTCTGGGCAGGGACTAGCACTTGATATTGCTGAAGTCTTAAGATTTTTTCCCTAATAAAGTTAATGAAGTATATACTACTACCTGGAGTATATCCATCTCTTCCCTTTCATCACAATATATATAAATTCATTACCATAAGAATTACTAAACTCAATTTTTGCACATTTTCTCCTCTAGTCCTCCTTACTAGGCTGAGCTCTGAATGTGGCGTGGCCACTCATGAATCAAATTGTGTCTGTGAGACTATCACATGCTTCACAGAAACATGTGCTCTGTATCATTGAGAGCAAAGGAATATTCGGTATCAAAGTGCAGGAAAACTATGAAGGGAGTAAAGTAATGAAGCAAAGACAATCCCATCAGGAACATAATCTAAATGGAGAGTAGCCCCATTAAAGCCTGTGGTTAATTTTGCACAGGTTTAAGGCTGTTATGAGTGGTAACAGTAATTGCATGCCTCATATTTTTAGATTAAGGGAGTTGGGCGAGCTAGAGACTTCTTGCAGTCTTCTCTGAGTCTGCCCAAAAGCACAGAATAGGTTGCCAGAAGATAGATTGGGGGAAGGCAGAAAAAACTTATGAATTTGGGGATTCCTTAAAGCATCAGCCTGGAGCAGCCACAGGCCATGCTACTCTTACTGAAACAGGAGCTGGACACACACCCAGGACCACCCCAGGCCTGCAGGACCAGCTGTCTACAATTTTTACAGTTACATACTGAATATGTAACTGAAATACTGATGCCCAGAGACAGCCTGCATCTGGAAATCTTGCTATCTATAAGCAGTAGAAGAAAAATGAGGTTTCCCCTCACCCTGAGCATCTTCCCCACATTAAACTGCAGCCTTAAGGTGCACCACTGGTGGAGTATTAATCTTCTCTTTGTCCACAACCCTTTGCAACTCCTTCTGCAGCCTCCTTGCACACAAAAGCATCCAAATAACACCCCCTTGCATCTGACCAGGATAAAGAAGCTATTTTATGGTAGGAGCAGGGCTGTCTGTCCTTGTGAGGAGTGTCTGGCTTGGCTGCCAACAGTCCTGCCCATGTTGGGCAAAAGGGTCTGGGCACAGGTGCCCCTTCCTGTAGGGCTCTCCAACAGAAACACGCTAGTTACTGTACTTAAAAGATAGTAAAACCTTCCACAGCTGGAAAAGTGGGATAGTAGAGGCCTGACCCATTCATTAATTTGTCATATGTGCTTCACCTTCATTTGTTCTTGGCAATGTTTTGCATAAGCACACAAAGGTTTCTGAGCTGAAAACATGCTGGAAAATGTTGGGTATACTCTATGCAAGTAAAATACCAAAACAGCTACACCAGCTTCAGGGCTTCACATCCTTGTAGAGCTCAAACACCCACTCATCCATTATTCTATTTGGAAAATCTTGCATGGTACTCAGACTTCCTCCCTCTGGGGAAATCAGCATACGGCAAAGGCAGGATTAGAGCAGTAAATGTATTCAGAAGTCTTGTTCCATGTTTAGTCCCATTCCAGGTTGAATTGCTCTGAGCTGAAGATCCTGTTTGCTGGAGGATCTTATTTGCTGGAGGATATGTTCGAACAAATCAGAGAGTTACTATGGCTAATTTTGAGTGCAAGTTCCAGAGGTATTATTCAGCTTCTTTGCAGACAGAGGTAGGAGATTATGGAACACACTGCACAGCTCTGTGTGAATCATGAGACAGTTGTTTATTACCAGGTCCCAAGTTCAAAGAAGCAATGTAGCATTAATTAATTATTTTAGCAATAGGTCCAATGCTGGGTGCATGCTATTGAACACTTTTTTTCCAAATTATCATTTGACTCTTGCAGCCTGCAGAAATCATTGCAGATGAAAATTCTCTTAGACAGTTTCTTCTAGACTTTTTTGCCAGCGGCTTGAGGGATCTTTCTACTCTTGTGTATGTCACAGCCTCTAATTATCAGACCTACCCCTCAGATCACTGGAATTCACTTTATTTACAGGGTACAATAACTGACAGTGCCATGTCCAATCTTTTTTTAAACATGTCTAGGGATGGTAACTCCACCATCTCCCTGAGCAGATGTTTCCAGCACCCAATCACTCCTTCAGTGAAGAATTTTTTCCTGACATCTAACCTAAACCTCCCCTGGCACAGCTTAAGACTGTATCCTCTTGTTTGGTCAGTAGTTGCCTGGGAGAAGAGGCCAACCCCTACCTGACTGCAACTACCTTTCAGGGAGTTGTAGAGAGTGATAAGGTCTTCCTCTGCAGAAGACTGATTGGAGTAGATTCTGGCCCTGTGGAACAGCAAATCCTGTACCAGGATGTGGGAATTCTTGGAGCAGACTGTGGAGATCCAGCTACCTAACACCACACAGAATGTCACCTTGGAGAACCCCAGGGAGGACCCCCGGGGGTGCAGGGGGGGAGGTCTGGGTGAGGTCCATCATCCCATGGTGGGAGCATCTCCAAGGGTTTGTCCCATCTCCTACTGATCTCCCAATGCTTCCACCATCTCCCACCATTATCCCACCATTACCTCCTATTGGTTCCAGCACCTCCAAGTGGTAGGGAGACTGTTTCCTACTGGTTCCACCACCTACCAATTGTTCCACCACAATCTCCCAGCAGTCTCACCATCGTCCCCTGATTCCACCCTCCCATTTCTCCTCCCCAGGACCTACTTCTACAGTGGCCACAGCCCCCTAGACCTTCCACCTCCTCCAACACCTGCCAGTTCTCCAGCCCCCATTCTGTGACTGTATGGGAATCCTGGTCTACTAGCCTATGACCTTCACCATGGTCATCTTTTTCTCCAACCCCCTGGACTACAACCTGTTTCCCATGGAGCTGGGCCTGGAGCTGATCCAGCTCAAAGTTCACCTGAGCAGGTTGGAGGACACCTTCACCTGCATGTCCCAGAGGGGGACTCCCCCCATCACCAACAGGACAACTGCATACCACCATGTCACCCTGGACATCTGCCAGGAGCCTGTCCAGGTGAGTGTTGGCCATGTCAAGGTGACAGCCATCATGTCCAACACATGGAGGTCCATTATCAGGGTGGTTCTTCAGGAACGGAAGTGCTCAGGGAAAGAAGCCAGGGCAAGACTTCCATCCTATGTGATACCAAAACAGTTAATTTAATTTTTACTGTGACTGTGAACTTTTAGCAGACAAACAAGGCATGAAAAAACTGCTTTCCCAGCAAAGACAGCTGGAAGCTAAGAAGAAATCTGACTCAAGAATGTAGTAACAGGCAAAACAAGGACTGAATCTGGGAAGTTGGGGTAGGTTTTATGGTAATGAATAAATTATAATATAAATATATAAATATATAATATAAATATATAAATATAAAATATAATACTTGTAAAATCATGTGTGCACAAATGGTTAGCCGTGTTCTCTGTGTGACCTCAGGCCTGAATAAATGATGCCCTTTTTANCAAACAAGGCATGAAAAAACTGCTTTCCCAGCAAAGACAGCTGGAAGCTAAGAAGAAATCTGACTCAAGAATGTAGTAACAGGCAAAACAAGGACTGAATCTGGGAAGTTGGGGTAGGTTTTATGGTAATGAATAAATTATAATATAAATATATAAATATATAATATAAATATATAAATATAAAATATAATACTTGTAAAATCATGTGTGCACAAATGGTTAGCCGTGTTCTCCGTGTGACATCAGGCCTGAATAAATGATGCCCTTTTTAAACCAAATTAGTGTTAAGGAGTCTTATTCCAATATTTTGGAGATTTCATGACAGTAAACTGGAGGTCCAGCCAGAAGATCAGCCTAGAGTTTCAATGAATCTGTGGTCAACAGATCTCCAGCCAGCACTGGAGGAATTCTCAGGGAGAATCTCAGCTTCTGACCAGCAGGGACTCAAGGCAAGATCCCTGGGGTAAGTAAAGGCATCATTTAAATTATTGATCTTGGGATTATTGACATATGAATCCCCACATGGAGTTACAGGTAAGGCAGGTTTGAGTCCCTGCAAACAGGGTTTGAGTCCCCGACTGTAAGAGACGGTCCAAAGATCACTCATCTACCTCACAACTGTCGTCAAGGACAGAGACTGAAACCCCAAGGACAGAGACTGAAACCCTAAAACCCTAGCACAGGACTTCTGGCCTGGCTGAGGTGGGATGTCGGCCAAAGTGTTGCCTGCAGTTGTGTTCACTGGACCAAATGCATTCCCATGGGAACCTGTGCAGAAAATAATGGACAGCTCACAGTGGCTGGCTGCTGAAACTGGCTTGTCCTGTGCCTGTTCCCTCAACGGTGGGCTGCCCGTGCTTGTTGCCGTACTGGCTTGTTACCGATCTCCCCACCTTTTGGCCAACTGCCTGTCGTTTTGAAAAGGACTATAAAAAGGACCCCTTGAGTAACCCCATTTTGTGATCACCCCATGGAAGACAACGGATCTATTGGCAAAGGACCACGAGGATCTATTGGCAGACAGCCACGAGGATCTATTGGCGAACAACGACGAGGATTCCATCTCTGCTGGTAGCTATTACCCACCCCGTTCTGTCTCTCTCTCTCACTATCCTTTATCTCCTTTCTTCTCCCTCTATCACATTTGCTGTGGCGCTCAGTAAAAGTGCATTTGTTGTTGAGTAAACTTTTGCTTGTCCCCTGTTGTGTCTTTTGCGCTCTGAGATCACTAAACGAACCAAGACGACCCCCGCTTGTATTAGTGGATCGTGACACTGGCTAAGCTTATTGTGGTGAGGTTTGAGTTGCCTACCTGAGGGGGTCAGCGTTTCCCCTGTCCAGGGTTCAAGTCTCCAAGAAGTATTTTAGGGGTTTGAGTCCGCTAGAAAGAATTAGAGGTTGTCCCCAGGAGGTATCAGGAATGGTTGTATCAAGCTAAGCTCATAGTTTAAAGAAAAATCATTGTTCCACTGTCTTGTAGCACAGGCTCCCAACATCTTGACCTGGGCAGAGGAATGAAGAAAGAAAAAAAGAAACCAGTCTCCATTTACAGCTGAAACCTGTCCCTAGCCTCATCTGGAGCCACTTTAGTGGTGAAGTTTGGTTAATTCCTTTGCATTATTGCATTCTTGAACTCTTAGAGTGTGTTCATGTCAGGGTGGTGTGTTGATTTGAGTTTGCCAGCATATCAACATGGCGTTGACAGTGATATAAAAATTCAATTGCTGAGAGGGTGCTGGAGAGTGTTTGCTGGGGTTTTGGAGTTGCTTCAGTTTTGTATTGGTGCCTGAGACCACATTTGTGGACTTGAAGCACCCTCTTGTGTCAATTTTAGTGATTGCCGGTTTGGCAGTGTCTTCCCCCACTCCCCTCTCCGTTACAAACCTGAAAATACCGTTATGACATCCGGAGGTAATAGCTTGTATATTTTTAATTGTTGAATATGGGGCTGGTTTCTTCTAAAACCAAAGTGGGAGATGATATTCCAAATTCCCCACTGCAATGTATATTGAAAAACTGGAAAGAGATAGGAGGACACCCACCAAGTAAATCTAGACTAATCCAATATTATAATCAGTGGTGGCCAGTATACCAGCTAAACTACCAGGCTAAGTGGCCAGAGAATGGTACCGTAGATTAGGGAGGGAGAGAGGGAACTAGAATAAAATGCCTTACGTGGATTTATTCTTTTATTTGGAAAACCATCTGAAACTGCAAAAGGAGGGGCCATTGTTGGGGTGATCCTGGGGAAAGTCTCTCATGGCCTGGTAGTGGTAAAAGTACCTTTCTCGCTAATGGATCTTAAGGCATGGGTGAGATGCCTCACCTCTTCTCTATAGAGAAGATCTGGAGAGAGTACCTAAATTATTTGAAATGATTCTTGAGACCCAGACAGAGGGGTTCTGCTGGATAATCTAGTAGATTCTACAGAAAAAGAGAGGGTACTCTGGGCTACTAGGAGGGAGGTGAACAGTATTGACACAGAGGGCAGGCTACCAGGAACTTCTGAAGAGCACTTTCCCTCTCTGGATCCCCATTGGGACCTCAATCATATATTGCTATGGCTATCTGAAGGCCAAGCTGTGAGGACACCTGCATGTTCCGGAAAGCTCCCTGCAGAGACTGAATTTGTTGGGAGAGCTGCAGAAGGTCCTTCTTCCACATGGATTCCATGGTCCTTGTACTTGCCTCCACCGTCCTTCCTGTGAAGAAAGAACCATCTCACTGGAACAGTCTCATTGCTGGCTTGAGGGGGAGACCAAGAACCTGCAATCACAATGCCTAAAAGCTCTGATTTAAATTCCCTGCCAGAGCATCTTTCCTCAGGACTCCCTCTTCTTGGTGGGAAGCTGTGTGGCATCCCTTACCTCCCCCTCAGACCCCATTGTGGTCTCAGGAATGCTCACTGGGCCTCAGCCTTGGTCAGTGGCTTCCAAGATTGAACATGGGCCCTGTGCTTGCCCAGGGGAAGGTCCCTGGACATTGGGCAGAGAGTGCCAGGTGCTGCCAGTGCTCTCCCCTGCCCCCATCTCAGGCACTGCCCACAAAGATACTCCAGAACTGAGCAGGTGAGCATGGGGAGGGGCTTATCATGGACTCTTCAACTTGGAGGTGTTTCAGTGTCACAGTGCACAAAAACTGTTTCACCATGTAAGGATTCTCCTTCATCCACTTTGAGGAGCTGAGGGAATGAGCTCACAGGGCTGTTTGCCTGTAGAACAGCTTTTTTCTTCAGAGAGATGAAAGCCTGCTTGGGAATGGCCTAGCTTACCTAGGTCATTCTCCAGGTCTGTTATGATCGTCTGAAGATCACACTGTGTGGACTTCTATTCTGGAAATTTTCCTGCAGGGTTTGAATTATTTGGGAGGCTTCATGGTGGTGCTTCTCCAGCCTGCATTCTAAGGTGCTTCTTTTTGCCTCTACTATCCCTCCTGAAAAGAAAGAACAGCTTCACTGGGACAAAGTCATGGTTTTCTTGAGGGAGAGACCATTGATCTGTAATGACGATGCCCAAAAGCTCTGATATAAAATCAGAGATGCAGATGCAGTCAAGGCATCTCTTAGGGCCCTTTTAGGGCTCTCCCACTCCCTGTGAGTCTTCCTAATGGTTTGACTAAGGCCTCCTGGGCAGCATGGAGGGCAGGAATGATCTCACTCTATTTCTCTAGAGAGTACTCTTGGGAGATAACACTCTTTGTCACGAGGATCGTGTGGTGCCACAGAACACAAAAACTGTTTCCCATGTAAGAGCTGTCTTTCCTCATCCCCCTTGAGGAGCTGTGGAGGACAAGCTGACAGGACATTTTGCCTGTAGGGCAGCCTTTCCCTTCAGACGTATGAAAGCCTGTTGTGGAAATGGTTCTGCTCCCCTAGTTTGTTCTCCAGGTCTGTTCTGATCATTTGAAGGTCATGCTGTATGGAGACTTTCATGTTCTGGAATGTTTGCTTCAGAGTTTGAATTTGTCGGGAGAGCTGCAGGAGGACCTTCTGCCACATGTATGTTATATTCCTTGTGACATTCGCCTTCACTGTCCTGTGAAAAAAGACTGGTATCAGTGGGACAATAATTTTTTCTCCCTTGAGTGAGGTCTTGTCCAACTAATGACACAGAGCTTTCATCTTAAAAAGCACCAAGAAGATGTTGCTCTTTCACTCCCTTCTAAGACAAGGGAAAGAAGAGGGACCTTGACCATCTCCAATTGCCACCCCAGCATCAAAGGTGTTCCACATGACTGGGACATAAGAGCTGCTCCCAAGGAAGTTCTGCCTATTCTGATAAAAGGCAAAGGACTAACTCACAGGTCAGTTTACCTGTAGAACCAGACTGACCCTCAGGAAGATGAAGGCCTGCTGGGGAATGGCCCTGCTCACCTAGTTCATCCTTCAGGTCTGTTCTGATCATCTGAAGGTTGTGCTGTGTGTACACCTGGATGTTTTGAAAAGCTTCCTGCAGAGTTTGAACTTGTTGGGACACTTCATGGAAGTCCTTCTTCCAAATGGGTTCCAGGGTGTTTGTAGTATTTGTCTCTATTGTCAATCCTATAAAGAAAAAACAGTGGCATTGGGACATTCTCATTACGTTCTTGAGGGAGAGACCAATGTCCTGATTTAAACTCACTGCCAAAGAGTCTTTTCTTCAGGTTTTCCCTTTGAGTATTCTTGATCTAAAAAGCTATTCCCCACATAAGGATTGTACTTCTTCATCTGTTTTGAGGAGATGTGGTGGACAATCACATAAGACTGTTTGCCTGTAGAGCTGTGGATGTTGAATGCGAGAAATCAAGCAGGCAGCACAGTGTCTGTGTGAAATCAAGTCACATAACTTTCTCAGGCTAAGCCTGAGAAACTGAGGCCAGAGAACCAAAACAGTCCTTGGAAAAGGAAAACAACCTTTGCAGGTGTTGTTTGTCTCCTTGTTGTTTACTTACAAGAAACAGTCAAAAGATGTTTTTCATAACTGTCCAATAGTAGTCTTGTGTTAGTTTGATAGCCCATGAAAGTTCTACTCTTTTGAACCCTTTCAGAACTGTCTATAAAAAAGTATCTTGAAAAAACAAAACTGGCTATGGTTTGCAACTAAGCTCGAGAGTTCATGTAGTCACTTTCGCCGTTCCTAATACAGTGCAACACAGAACAGCTTTTGCCTCTAGAGAGAAGAGGGCCTGATGGGGAATGGCCCTGCTCACATAGTTCATTCACCAGGTCTATTCTGAGGAGCAGAAGATCACACTGTGTGGACTCCTGCTCATTCTGGAAAATTTCCTGCAGAGTCTGAAAATTTTGGTAGATGTGCTGGTGGTTCTTCAGCCAAATAGATTCCAGGGTGTCCACTGTCCTTCCTGTGAAAAAAGACTGGTGTCACTGGGATAACGATCTTTCCTCCTCTGAGGTTGTTGGTGTCCAGGGCATATGGAAAAAACCTCAAACTGCCCTGGGGGGTCTGAAACCCTGGCAGAGACCCTGGCAGGGACCCCAGGAAAGCAAAGTCTTTGACCTTAGTCCATGGGAAAACTTCCAACACTTATAGATGGGTTAATAAAAAGTAAAAATTTAAAACAGAGTTTAGTTTAGTTTGTCACAGAGTGAAAAATTGTAGTTTTGGGTTTTTAGTATAGAAGTAGATTGGAGCAAGATGGAGAATTTGGGGAGTTGTCTCAATCTTCTTCTTCTTCTTCTTCTTCTTCATCTACTCCATCTACTGCTGTGACGGTGGCACAAAGACATTGGTAGAATGAACTCGAGGTAGAAATTACGTGTTTAGAATAGGTGATAGTAATTGGCACAAAACCATAAATATAGTACTTTTTTAGAGTTCATTGGATTAGAAATCTTTAAAATAACCCTGACGCCTGACTCCATGTTCCTGTAGCAAAGTTTTCTCCTAGAGCGCTGACACACTTGTAAGACCTTGAGATAAGAAATAGAATAAACATCTTTGAAGACCAAGCTGCAGGATCCATCTCATCTTTCAACCCTGGTACAGGACTCTGAGAGACAGAAAACCCCTATTTTAGGGAGATTTCAGACCAGGAGGTTCAGGATTTGGCAGGTTGTAAGAGCCAGAACGAGAGATGTGGGACGACAGGTGGCTCTTCAAAACGCTGTTTATTGCATAGACAATGTTACAGCAGTTCTGGGTGGTGGGTGACAGAGCCAAGCCTAAAGCTGCCAGCTACAGCTTATAAACAAGCCTGAAGCCACCTTAGTTCTGGTTCCAATGCATTATATAGTTTTATTTTTTTTTTTTTACTGAGCATCTTAATACATAACAACCAATCAGGATCATACACAATACCTTTACCAATACCTCTGTGGCCTATCATAACCATTATCATTACCATATTATGGTCACTACTATCCAACCACATGAGTTAGTATGTTACACTTTAAGCTTAAAGTTGTTTTTCTGTTTTCTTGCAGTGGAAAATTCTTCTTACTTAGTAAAAATTTTTTTTTTTTTTTTTGCCTATGCTTTTCCTGAGTTTTATCTTTACTTGGTAAAAACATTTTTTTGTTTGTGGTCAACGTATCCTTGGCTCTAGCCATAAAACCTCCTTCCAACATGATTTAACCTTTGTCTTCTTAGTTGTCCAGTAACTACAGGCTCAACAATTCCTAGCTTAAACATCTTTTATTCTTCTATATCAAAACTTGCTTCCATCTCTATTCCAGCTTCAGGTTCCACATTCAGAGAGCCTTCTGCTAAACCTACATATCTCTGAAACTTTCCTGTCAAACGTTCATCTTTCTAAGCAACAGGTGACTTTTCCCACTTGCTATCCTGTAACTGTGACTCAACTACACACACTGAAGAACTTCTCACAATCCTGGTTACTTTCAGTGTCTGCAGAGAGCCCCTGCCCATCCTCAGTAACTCAGTGGACAACAGGGTCAGGGAACCATCTGTGTGATCTGCAGCCAAGCTTGAGCCCTTGCCCTTGGGGGCCCTGAATTGCAATCAACACTTCACCAGTACCTTGAAGGCAAGAGAGTTTGTTAGTGTGAGAAGTTTATCTCCTTGAAAGCAGCTCTTACTTCCGTTCACAACTCTTGCTTAACCCAGAGTTTCCTGTCAGTTTCTCTCAGTCCTCCACACAACCTTTACATTGGTCTTTCTGTCATCCCACACCCAGTCTGCCATAAATGCCAAATTTTCTTTGGCTTAGGAAGAGCTATGGTGTGGGATGGATTTGCGTCTCAGCTCTCCACTATTTCATGGAGCAGGCAGGGAGGAGGCGTGTGGTTTGTATTCCTCTTTTGAAATGACTCTGTGGGAGTTTGAGGATTGCTAAAGCAGGGCACAAAACACGAAAGCCTGGGCACCTCCCTGTTCCATGCCAGCATTACAGGTGGGCATAGATGGTCACTGACATGGACTGCACCAAAGCTTCACCAGTGTGATGAGGTGGGACACACCACACATATTTCTGAGTTACACTTCTGGTCAAAGCTAGGAAAATGGGCACTGTCTTGAAACTTTTTCTCCCTCCTATCCCAAAAGCATCTCCAATCCCCTTTGGATGCGGGGATTTAGATTCAATGTTACAAAGAAATTCTTGACTAAGAGTGAGGCAATGGCACAGCTTGCCCAGAGAAGCTGGGGATGTCCCATCCCTACAAGTGTTCAAGGCCAGGTTGGATGCACTTGTTCCTGCCCATGGCTGGAAAGTTCAAATGAGAAATTCTTTAAGGTGCCTTGCAACTCACACCACTGTGTGATTCTAAGATTCCCTGATTCTGTCTTCTATGCTCTTTTTGATCAGTGAATCAAGGCTGACAAGCTCCAGCTGACATTATCAAGGTCTGCACACAAATGGGGCTGACTGTCCAGCTGAGAGGAACCAGCAGCACAGAACATCTCCTGAGCCCTTACCCCAGCTGAGAAGTCACAAGAGGGAGGGCCTCATTCCCACCAGTTCCACATCCAGAGATGTTGAGCGCTTGGATGTCTATCAGGTGGGCTCACACCTCTCCAGCAGGGATTGTTGCAGCTCGCCAACCCCATGTAGGTCAGAACAGGGCTCAGGCTGGGCATGGGGGTTGCACAACATCTTGACAGGTGGCCTATGGGCGCCTAGGATTGGGGACATAATGTATTGGGCCATATGAAGAGGCATCAGCTGGGGGGCAATGACCTTTTGGAGAGTCCTTTCCCCTTTGTAAGAGCTTACCCCCTACCCCACCCAGCCCAGAAAGTCTCCAGCCTGCAATGCTGAGCTTGGTGGATATATCAGCACTCCAGACCCTGGGAATCACAGTGCAACTGTACATTCCTTCGTCTGCTGGCTGGACGTACTTCAGTGTCAGCGACACATTCCCAGTGTCAAATCCATCTCTTGGCACTGCTGTCCATCCATGGTATTTCTGCATTGGTTCACCCCCGAACTACCCGTATGTATAGATGTTCTCTGTGTGCCCATCTGTGATCTTCCTCCGCTGCATTTCAGGATTGTCCAGTGGCTTTGTGGAGGAGATGGTACCAGGAAAGATTGTATCTTAGCCGACAATTCCAACTCCATTCTTGAGAGAGGTGAGCTCAAAATTGTCTGTGAGTGAGCATCTGACTGAAAACAATCAGAAAGTATACTGTTGTAAAGGAAACAGGTCTAGGAGTAACAATGGGGAACAGTTGAAAGTAATAGATGAGAAGAAGAAAACAGGATAATGTAAACTGTACAGGATGGGATTATCTGAGGGAAAAGGAAAAAAGAAATGCATAAAAGCATTTTGTGCAGCTTCCCAGCTGGCCTTGCCCTTTTGCAGCCCTGTGCCACCAGCAGCAGGGCAGCTGTGCCAATGTCAACTGCCCATGCAGGCAGGAAAATGGTACTGGGGCAGGGCTGGACAGGGCACAGCTGCCTTGGCTTAGGGCTTCCCTGGCTTCACCATGTGGAAGCCTATGGTGAGGCAGATGTGCCTGTGCAGCCCATGGAGGGCACAGGGTGCAGACATCCACCTCTAACCCTTGAAGGAACTGCAGACTAGAGCAGGTGGATGCCCGAGAAAGGCTGTGACCCCATAGGAAGCCTATACTGGAGCAGGTTTCCTGCTAGGACTTGTGATACTGTACTCCACACTGGAGTAGACTGTACCTGAAGAGCAGACCCCATGAAAGTGTGACCCACATTGCAACAGTTCACTGAGAACAGTTGCCTATGGGAAAGACATGCTAGAGAAGTCTGTGGAAACGTGTCTGCCATGGGAGGGACTCCACACTGGAGCAGCGGAATGATTCTGACTCCTCTCCCTAGGCAGAGTCACAAACAAGGAGTGATGAATTGACCACAGCTTCCATTCCCCATCTCCCTGTGCCACTATGGGGAGGAAGTGGAGCTGGGAAGGAGGGAAGGGTGGGGGGAAGATGTTTTTAAGATTTATTTTATTTCTCATTGCCCTGCCTTGTCTTTTTTTAGTAGTAAATTCTATTAGTATCCCTGAGTCTGTTTTGTCCTTGGCAGTATTTGGTGAGTGATCACTCCTGGTCCTTAACTCATGAATCTTTCACTATATTTTCTTTACTCTGTCCTGCTGAGAAGGGCAGTGATAGAGAAGCTTCAGTGGGCACCTTGGTAGCATCCAGCCAACGTTAACCCTAGGTTAAACAACACTCCCTCAGCCACTCCTCATCGGACACGTGCTCCAGACCCCTCACCAGATTCACTGCCTTTTCTCCCTGGACTTGCTCAATGTCCTTGCTGAAATGATGGGCCTAGAACTTGACACAGGACTCCAGGTGTGGCCTCACTAGGGCCAAGTTCAGTGGGACAATCTCTACTCTAGTCCTACTGCCACACTATTCCTTATACAAACCAGGATTACAGTAGTCTTCTTGCCTACCTGGGCATGTGCTGTGCCATGTTCAGAAAATATCGACCAGTACCCTTAGGTCTTTATCTGCTTGGCCACTTTCCACTCTGCCCCTGGCCTGTAGTGCTGCAGGAAGTTGTGGCCAAATTGTAGAACAAAGCTTATGATCTTCTTGAACCTCATGTTGTTGGTCTTGGCCCATTAATCTAGCCTAAGTCCCTCTGAAGAGCCTTCCCACCCTCCAGCAGATCAATGCTCCCACCCACCTCAGTGTTGTCTACAAATTTCCTGAGTGTACATTTAATCTCTTCATCCAGATCATTAATTAAGATATTAAACAAGATGGATCCCTGGGGGAAACCACTGGTGGCATCCACTAGATGCAGCACCATTCCCACCACCCTCTGGGCCCAGCCTCCAGTCAGCTCTTAACCTTGTACCTATCTAAGATGTGGGCTGCAACTTCTCCGGGAAATGCTGTGGAACACTGGGTTGAAGGCTTTAATGAAGTCCAGGTAGACATATCCACAGCCTTTCCTCACGCACCATATGGGTCACCTGGTCATAAAAGAAGATCAAGCAGGACCTGCCCTTCTAAGCCCAGGCTGTCTGGGCCTGATTGCCACGCTGCCTTGTATGTGCTATGTAATCACTGTTAAGATTATCTATTTCATAACGTTGCTGGACACTGATGTCAGGCTGACAGAACCTGAAACCAGAACCTCCTTTCAGCCTTTCTTGAGGATGGGCATGATATTGGCACCTACAGTCATCTGGGACCTCCCCTGTGAGCCAGAAGTGATGATAAATGATGCAGAGCAGCTTGGTAAGCTCTTCCACCAGCTCCCTCATCAACCCCATGTGAATCCCATATGATCACACAGATTTGTGAGAGTCTAAGTGGCTCAAAAGGTCACAAACTATTTCCCCCTGGGATACAGTAGATCCACTCTGCTCCTCATTCCTGTCTACCAGCTCAGATTTGTGTTGAGAATAAGAGGTTTTACTGACAAGAATGAGGCAAAGAATGTGTTAAGAACTGTCATGGTGCCTTCAGAGAGTGTCTCTCCACTCGCGCGGGCTAGCCCTGGCACCAGTGCAGCGAGTCAGGCACGGCTTCAGCTACAGATAACTAGAGCCAATCCTGTGGGTTCTGCAAACCGTCGACCCACTCTTCCTCGTGGCATAGTGTGTGTATGTGCAATGCTGGCAAGGAGGAAAGGAGACTCAGGCTGGGGGAGCAAACAAGTTTATTGGAAGGCCCGTACGTGGGACCTCCTTGCCTTAAAGCTACAGCCCAGCCCAGCACAGAACTCAGCCTGACACTGACTTTTGAACTGGGGAGGGGAAAGGGGAGTGAACGAGGGAAAATCCAATAGGGACACGCCGGGGAGTGGCTCAGGGCATGAGGGACACCCTCAGGAGCCAATTCCCTTGAGGAGGAGGGGACTCCCTCTGGCTGCAGCCTATCACTCGACATCTTTCCCAGAGCTTTCCAGAAGCTGGGTCGGGTTTCTGAGTGACAGGCAGCTCACCAAAGAGGGGAGCAGTGAAGGAGGTACATTCGGTTGTCAGGGAGATGGGAAAGGATACATTGTATTGCTAGGGCAGAACAGGGAGCAACCAAGTACACAGAAACCAAAAGGGTGAACAGAACAAACCACTTTAACATATAAAATAAACATTAAAAATCCACAACGCTTACAAAGAACGCCAGCCTTTTCTGAATTGTTGGTGATACTCCTTCCCGCACATCCAATAAAGAATGGAGATTTTCCTTGGTCCTCCTTGTGGTCCTCCTTGTGGTCCTCCTTGTTGATATATTTAAAACACCTTTTATTATCTTTTACATGCAGTGGCCACATTGAGTTCTGACTGAGAGTTTGCCTTTCCAATTTTCTTTCTACATGAAGTAATGACATCCTTGTATTCTTCCTGAGGTGTCTGCCCCTTTTTTCTAAAGGTCATACACCATCTTTTTATCTTGAATTCTTGGGAAAGCTCCCCATTCAGCCAGACCTGTCTCCTCCCCCAGCATCTGTCAGCACATAGGGACAGGTTGTTCCTACACCTTCAAGATTTCTTCCTTAAAATATGTCCAGCCTTTCTGGATGGTTTGGTTGCAAGAGTGTCTCTGTCCATGCACTGAAATGGGAGGAAAAGGAGGAAGAAACAGTTTATGCCTTCCCATGCCTACCTTTGGAGGAATAGAAATCCATGGCACTTGCTATCCCAAAGTTACCACCCTCTGGAAACAATTAGGCTGCAGAGTGACAGTGCATCGACTCCAAAACAAACCTGAAATAATTTAGGGAGCTGCAACAGTGTTGGCTCTGCTGCACTACACTAAAGATCCTGCCCGTCTCTAGCTCTGACTCTCTCAGTGCATTTTCACATTTCCAAAATATGCCTGACCTCAGTCCCCAAAACAACACTTTTGGTGTGATATCTTTATTGGTTTATTCATATTCCACATTCCATGTTTAATGAGCAGTAAAGAAGGTGGGGCATCCTGATGACTTCCAAGTAGGAGTCAATCACCCTTCACAGCATTGTGTGGGTACTTCCCAGAGAAGATGATCTACAGGCCTCACAACTACATCTGATATGACTAAATTGGATGCTGTTAGAACAGGCATGGTGATGGATCAAGGCAGATGAATCAAGAGCAGTGACAGGGCAAATGTTCGATTCACATTGTTTTAATCACAAATTCTCCCTTTTCATTTCCTAAGGAAGGACAAGGACTCCCAAAGATATTTCTTCAAATTCATCATCGACCAACAAGATGGGGATTCATGTCCATTCTGCTATGGAGCATAGGCTCTTCGCTGGTTGCTCTGAGCTCTATTTATGGTACTGTAAAGGTTTTTAATTTGTATAACAGGGCAGAAACACCAACTATGGAGTGGTTTCACATTTGCCAAATTCTGTTTGCTAAATTTAGTGTAGTGGTCTGAATATTTTTCTGCTGTGAGATAGAATTATGAGGAAGAAGGCAAACAGGTCTAACTTAAAGATAAAAAGAGATAGATTAACACACACCAAAAGAAAGAAAGGAAAATGAGAATAAAAAAATGAAAGCTTTCAAAGCACTCCCCGTCCCCCCCTCCATGTGTTCACTTTCCCATTAACAACATAAAGAGACAAAAACTGGGGTTTTCAGTCAGTTTCACTCATAAAATACTCTTTTCATCAGTTCATTTGGAGAGAGAAGTCTCTTTTATTCTGCCACGGAATTTCCTCACTGACAACATAGAACAGTTCTCATGTGGGTTTTAATTCTCACAAAAAACAACCACCCGGGAACCTGCCTTTTGTGAAGTCCCTCCCATTGGCAGCTTTCTTGAGCTGCATATGGGTCATAGACATAACTGGGGTGTTTTAAAGATGGACACTTCAAAAACAAAGGATTTTCTCTCCTCATGGAACAGAAATTTCTTTTCTCTTCTTCCCTGGGGCAGAGGGCTTCTTATCTTTTTTTTTGTCTCTCTCTGTTCAAACTTCTCATGGGATCACAGCTTCTCATAAGATCAATATTCGCTTAGTCCATCACAAATACCTTTGCTTCAATCCATCTCCCCAGTCCATATTTTCCACAATTTAAAGGGCTGTTAAGATATTACAGTTCATTACCATGGCTCATAAAAGACTTTCAGCCCAAGAAAACTAAGGCACCTTCCCCATTTCCTCTCCATTAGGATTTCTAGGGGCTCTAGGGCACCAGGGGTTGAGTGAGTAACTATGTGGTACTTAGTGGCCATCTGGTGTTAAATCACCATTAAGCCACATATCATTCATTAAGCAATGGTGCTTGGGGTGAGATGGCCACAGCTACCAACCACATGTCCATAAACCACACAGACAGCTCAGGGTACTGAATATGAAACTGGCACAAAATTTTAGAAACTGTTCTGTCAAATTCTGCTCTTTCTACTGCACAAGGGTTTTCATGGGCTTGGATATGCATTACATTCATGCTTTGCATACGATTACCGCATGAGGCCATATGGAACTCTGTTGGCAGCATTAATTTGGAGAGCTAATATGGAAAAGTGTTTAATCTTGATTAGAGATATGGGAGCTGCTCTTCAGTCACTTCAAAAGAGGTCTCAGGGGCTGTTTTGGATATTATTAGGGTTGCGATATTAAACCGGGTATCTGGGGACTTGTAGAGACCTGTTCCACTCTGGTCAGCAGTTGAAGGCCTAGAAATGGAAAACGTCACAAGACAAGAACATCTGACCCAGGAACTCCAGCCAGAGCACACTGAGATCTCACACACCTTGTTTAGCAACACTGAAGCTTCTTCTGACAAATGTAAGGATCTCTTTATATCCAACTTTTACAAAATTTTCCTGTCATCCAAGGAAGGCTCAAAAAAGATCTCACTGTCTAATAAGTCATCAGTTCCTTTGGAAAACAAAACCACATTCCCAAACAAGAAGAATGCATTTCCAAAGAAGACATAGAATCAAAGAATCTACTAGGTTGAGAAGATCTTTGAGATCATTGTCTCCAACCTGTGACCCAAAACCACCTTGTCAACTAGACCATGGCACCAAGTGCCACATCCAGTCTTTTCTTAAACACCTCCAGTGATGGTGACTCCACCACCACCCTGGGTGGCCCGTTCCAATGCCTAATCACCCTTTCTGTGAAGAACTTTTTCCTATGTCCAACTTAAACCTCCCTTGTTGCAGCTTAAGACTTTGTCTTCTTATCCTACTACTGGTTGCCTGGGAGAAGAAACCGACCCTCACCTGACTACAAGTAGCTGTAGAGTGTGATAAGGTCTCCCTTGAGCCTCTTCTTGTCCAGGCTAAACAACCCCCTCAGCCACTCCTCATAGGACTTGTGTTTCGCACCCTTCATCAGCCTTATTGCCTTTCTCTGGACATGCTTGAATGTCTCAACATTCTGTCTAAATTGGGCCCAGAACTGGACACAGAACTCAAGGTGTGGCCTCAGCAATGCTGAGTACAGGAGAAGAATCACTTCCCTATTACTGCTGGCCACACTGTTCCTGATCCAGGTCAGGATGTCTTTGACCTTTTTGGCCATGTGGGAACACTGCTAGCTCATGTTCAACTGGCTGTGAACCAGTACCCCCAGGTCCCTCTCTGCCTGGCTACTGTCTAGCCGCTTTTCCCCAGCCTGTAGTGCTGCATGGGGTTGTTGTGGCAGAAGTGCAGGAACAGGCAACTGGTCTCGTTGAACCTCATATCTTTTGATTTGGCCCATCCAGCCTGTCCACATCACTCTGCAGAGCCCTACAACCCTCCAGCAGGTCAATGTTCCCACACAGCTTGATATCCTCTGTGAGTTTGCTAATGGTAGACTCGATCCTCTCATCTAGATTATCAATAAAGGTATAAAACAGAACTGGGAGCAACATTGATCGCTGGGGGACACCGCACTGACTGACCACCAACTGAACGCAGCTCCATCCCCATCACTTTCTGGACAGAGCCATAACCCAGTCCTTAACCCAGCAAAGATGCATCTGTCCAGGCCATGGGCTGCAGCTCTTCTAAAAAAATGCTATGGGAGATGATGTCAAAGACTTTGCTGAAGTCTAAGTAAACACATCCACAACTTTCCCCACATCTACCTCTCAAGAAAAGGAGACTAGGTTGGACAGGCAGGACCCGCCCCTTCTAAACCCATACTGGCTGGGTCTGACCCCCTGGCCACCCTATAGGTGTTGTGTGATGGCATTCAGGGTGATCTGTTCTATAACCTACCTGCCACCAAGGTCAGGCGGACAGGCCTGGAGTTTCCCAGATTTACCTTCCATCCCTTCTTATGGATAGGCATCACATTGGCACCTCCAGTGTGTCACGGTGCCCCTGGAGAACCCTTTCTCCCACTGCCGGGCTAGCCCTGGCACCGTGCAGCGTATCCGGTTCGGCTCCCCACGACTGGGCGGAGCCGGCTGAGTGAGTCTCCCAATTCACCAGACCCGATCTTCAGGGAGGCACTAGGTGTGCAGCGACAAAGGCAAGGAAGAAGAGGGGGGACTCTGAATGGGGGAGCAAACAAGTTTATTGGCGGACCCGACATGGGACCTCCTCACCCTGCAGCTACAGCCCAAGCAGAGCCAAGAACATCCGTTACATGAACTTTTAAACAGGGGAGGGGCAAGGGGAGACAACGAAGGAAAAGCCAATGGGGTTACCCTGGGGAATGGCTCAGGGGGTGAGGGACATCCTCAGGAGTCAACCCCCTAAGGGAGGAGGAGGATCTCCCCAGCAGTAGCCTACCACTCGAGGTCCTTCCCAGAACTTTCTAGAAGCTGGGTCGGGTCGCCGAGTGACAGGCAGCTCACCAGGGAGGGGAGCAGTGAAATGGATACATGGGGTTGTCAGGGGCAGAATAGGGAGCAACCAAGCACACAGAAATCAAGAGGGTACACAGAACAAACCGTTTGGTTAACAAACAAATATAAGAACCCACACCATTACACCAGTCATTTGCAACCTACCTGGTGGGCAGAGACTGACCATAAATGATGGACAGTGGCTTCATGATCTCTTCTGCCAGGTCCCTCATCACCCTAGGATGAATCCCATCTGGTCCCATTGACATGTGAGCATCTAGGTGGCTCAGCAGGTCCCTAAATGCTTCCTTCAAGATTACAGAGGGGCTATTCTGCTCCTCATTCCCATCTAGTAATGCAGGATGCCAGTTGTCTTGAGGACGACTGTGGGAAACACTAAAAGTAAAAATGATATTTAGGAGCTGAAAAAAACAGGCTTCAGACAGAAAAAAAGGCTGAGAACTCAGAATTTACTGCAACTGAAATTTTGGAACTAGGAAAGATATCATAGTGTAGCAAACAAGGACATGGGAAACAAAGGCTGCATTTCTAGGTTTGGCTTGAATAAATCTTAACTCTGCAGAAAATATATGCCTGACAAGACAGCAGAAGGTCTTAAGCTTAATGAGAGTATTGTGTATTATTAATAGAAAAGCATACAAGCCGGCATTGTTTGATGCAGGGCGTACATGTGCTATAATTGATTGGCTAAAACAACTGTCTGTAAACTTTAGCAGTATACTATTGGCTGAAAAGTTCTTAAGATGCTCTGTAACAAAGAAATTTGCGGCTGCTGCTAGCAGGCTCTGAGCTGTAGCTTTTTCTCAATTGTCTCTACCCCTGTAATGAGACTGATGCCTCATTCAAGATTGAGAACAGCAACCCTTGCAGTCCCATCCTGTTACTGCCTTCGCCTACACAGATTGTTCCCCCTGAGGCAAGGAGTCATTCCCAGACTCCCTCATGGACTGTGCATCATCATCAGTGTTGGAAGCCCCAGCATGAATAAATTACTCTTGATAGTAAAGAGCTGCTGCTTCTTGACATGGACTTTGGATGGAGTAAGGTAAGAAAGATATCTGGGGAACCTTAAGATGGGGCAACATTTGTCCACACAGGAATGGAACATTTTTAACCAACTTGAAACTCTTTAAAAAGATAAATCCCATATAGATGTCCAGAAAGATGAATTGAAAAACTTGCTGACTTGGGTGATTGCAAACTTTCAACCTATAGATTCAAAGTCTGCCTTCACTTCTGATTTCTGGGATAAGGTTAATTGGAAATTGTATAATGCTGTTTCTGTTAATAGAGATAAGACTGTGACTAAACTATTTCCCATATGCCAAGCATTGCTGGAAATTTTTAAACAGACAGAATCTGTGACCCCACTCAGGTCCAGCACCAAACCTGTGGCAAAACAGAATGGCCCTGTGCCTCTTTCCATGCGTCATAATGAGTCTGCATCTCCTACCCCATCTCCCAGCAATTCTGTGATTCTCCTGATGTCCCAGAGTGGGTTTCTAAATCTCCTCACTTTCCCTCGTGTGTCCATGACCCCCCCAATCCTGCAAAGTATTCCTCCTGTCCCCCCTGCATACCAACTAGCATGTCCGGTCCCTGTATTAGGTCCTTCCCTTACTTCTGGGTCTCAAACTGATTGCATAACTACTTCTGCATCGGTAAAGCCGTTTTTGCATCCCTCTTCTCAGTCCTCTGCCCCCATCGGTCGTTTGCAACCCTCCTCAATCAGTTTTGGTACCTCTGCAACTGCTCCCCACCCTCTGCCCTCACCAAGTCCACACTGCACAGCTCCTCAGTTTCTGTTCTCTCCTCCTTCACCTTCCACCTTTCAAATTGTTCCTCCTGTTAGATGTGCAGCTTCACCACTTGGGTTCCAAGGTTTCTCCATGTCCCAGCTCAGGGATCCCATGACTCTGTCCCCTCCACCTTGGTGTGACCAACCCCTCTCATTTCTCATTCCCCCCCAGTCGTCACCATGACTGCTTCAGTTTCCTCCATCCCCCAACATAGCATCTTAGCCCCTCCAACCCTCTCTCCAACTTTAATCCTGCCGCACAGCCACACATTAGCTTTGCGAATTCAATACAACCCCAGAACAGCCCCACATGCAACCCTCTTTTCTCTGTCATATTATCTTCACCACTGCTTCCTGCGTTTACCAGCTTTCTCAGTCTTTGTACTCACAGTTCCCTGCATCACCTCTAGTACCAATGCAGTTTGCAGCTGCCCAAGCATCTTGCCAACCTCTAGACATTGCTGTGGCAGCCGCAAAC
>WBMY01015698.1:0-63934 GCA_013397315.1 Donacobius atricapilla
GGTGTGGAGTCTCCGTCACTGGACGTATTCCAGAACCCTCTGGACACACCCCTGTGCCCTGTGCTCTGGGATGACCCTGCTGGAACAGGGAGCTTGGACCAGATTCCCATCGTGGTCCCTTCCAACCTGACCCATTCTGTGATCCTGGGAATCATCCACTGCTCACGGCATGTGGGGATTTTCTGACAGAGAACTGATCAAATCAAAGGGAGATTCCAGACAAGAAGCAAAGACCCAGCCTGCTGGGTTTTGTGTTCATCTCTACAGAAGTTCAGGCTGAAATCAGGAACTCTCTGCCTCATCACTACGTTCCCACTTCAGAGGTGTGATTCTGCGGCTGCTCTTCGTCCAGACTTCCCAGTTTTCACATTTTGTGCCCTACCTCCTTCTACAAAGATATTACAGCGTAAGAAAGAGAAAATCTCAGCCTGGGATTTATCTTGGCGCTGTTATCAACAATCCCAGGCTATTAAGCAGTTCCAGTTCATCCTGATAAGCCCCATCTTTAACTCAAGGATCAGAATTCCGGTGGAGATGCTACAGTTAAATTAAAGTAGCAATAAGAACCCTCATTATCCCATTACAAACTACGAGATACAACTGGAAACCCACAAGATTTCCATAGAGATACACAGATAGGATTGGCCATGGAAGACTCCTGATTGGTTTTAAACCTCTTCTGAAGGTTACAAAGTGCTCCCAATGGGAAGACCCCCATCTCCAGAACTGGGATTTATCATTTGTTATCAGCAGCATTTGTTGCCCAGAGGACGTGGACAAGAACTCAGCATTCCCAGCAAACCAAAGGGATGAACCTGGAGAGATTTCAGCTCGTTCAAATCCATCCTGGACACTACTGATGACCTTAAGAACAGCCCCATTACCAATCCTACACATTCTTTATTTTAAATAAAAATTTCACTTACTCATCAGTTTGGTGACTGAAGATTTCTGCAACACATTATGTGGGGAAAAAAATCCCAAATCAAGCTCCCAGAAAACATCTGTCAACCAGAGTCAAAATCAAGGATAAACAAAATGAAGTTGCTTTTGTAGTTGATTTTCATACAGCTGCAGTGGACTATAAAAGAGCTATCAACAGCAGAGCTCTCCATCAGCTATTTCCAAATTATTATAGAATCAGGGAATTGTTTCGGATGGAAAATCTCATTCCCCCAGCACTGCCAAGGCCATCACTAAGCCATGTCTACAAGTGCCACATCCACAGGGATGTTAAATCCCTCCAGGAGCGAGTGTTCCACAACTTGTCGGGTCAGCCAGGTCAGCCTGTGCCAGGGCTGGAGAAGCTTTTGTTCAAGAGTTCCTCAAGGAAAAGCCAAGTTGGTTGGGAGTCAACCTGGGATCAAAGCAGGGGGGAAAAAGACCCAGAAACACCAAGATCTGATGGCTGTGGGTAAAGAAAAATGCTGGCTGAACCAGGAAAATCAGCTGAGATCAGAAAGCATGAACAGTGTTGAAATTCACCTTTCCATGATGAAAGGAAAACAAGGATCCCAGGCTGCTGCTCTCCATAATTGGATAATTAAGAGAAAAACCTCACAGACATTTAATATTTACTGTTGTAACACAGTTCATGCGGCTTTTTCTAAAGAAATGTGTTAAATTGAATGTATCAGACACACAAAATACGTTTCTGGTGGGAAATTGCTCAACTTCCACCAGAAAAGGAAAAAATAACCAACCAAACACAAAAAACACCACATACGAACGAGGTTTCAGCTGAGAAAAAAATCCCCACATTTGGACTTTCTAGAGCAAAATCAAGCTGCCACTGCAAAAAGAACAACAAGCTCCGCCTGGGGGAGGAAAATTATTCTTCCCAAGGAAGCAGCACTTCCTCAGGCAGTGCTGCCCCCGTCCCATATTTTTTACATGGGTAAGGTGGAAACTAGAGCTTAGGTGAAATCTGTTGGTCCAATAAAAAGATGGATTTTAGGAAGAAGATGAGCTGGGATGAGCGGTCCCAGCACAGCTCAACCCTCCTGCCATGGCAGGTCCCCATGTCAAGCTTCACCATCCCAAGGCTGGTTGTGCCAGCCCGGATTCCAGAGGGATAGGAACAGATTCTCCTCTCTTATCCACGATTTATTCCGGTACATCTCCCCGTGCCTTTCCAGGGAAGCCTGGTTGTTTAATCTCACTGTGTCTTACTGTTTAACAGCTCCCACGAGGGAACTATTCACCCACAGGCTCCATGGCAGCCGATGGAAACAATCCGGAGAGAGGGATTTAATGTGTCTCCGGCGCTAATGGGCACGGAGCAGGGAAGATTATTTAACACAAAACAATTTTACAGATGCAGCAATGGAATCGCTGAGTGGTTTGAGTTGGGAGGGACCTTAATGATCTCATTCCAAGCCCCTATCATGGGCAGGGACACCTTCCACTATCCCAGGCTGCTCCAAGCCTGTCCAACCTGGCCTTGGACACTTCCAGGGATGGGGCAGCCACAGCTTCTCTGGGCACCCTGTGCCAGGGCCTCACCACCCTCACACAAAGGAATTTCTTCCCAATATCCAATCTAAATCTACCTCCCTTCATCCTTTGTGCCTGGAAAGCAAATTCCAAGGCAGGTGCTCCTTGGGATCATCTATGGATAAGCTCCCAGCTCCAGGCTCTCGGCCACACAGAGATCACAGCCCTTGGTTTGCCATCAAATCTGGTTTGGGTTGGAAAGGTCGTTAAAGCCCATCCTGTTCCAACCCCCTGCCATAGGCAGGGACACTTTCCACTATCCCTGGTTGCTCCAAGCCCTGTCCAACCTGGACTTCAACACTTCCAAGGATGGGACATCTACAATGTCTCCATCTAACGTCTCCTGCTTGTCCCTTGCTCTGGGGTCACATCACCACAAACATTTCACTCACTGGTGCTGCCTCATCCCTCACACCCACCAGCCCCATCCCATGCTCTCCTAGAGAATTCCTCCTCCAAGCCCCAGCACAAGGCCCCATATGGGAGGATGTTAAACCACAGAGGAGCTCTGACCGTAGAGCAACTCACGAAAACATCTCCGGAAAACCCTAGGAAGAACCTGCAAGAGGCCCCATTTCTCCCTCTCTTCCCACTTCCCTCTTGGGGTTTCCTCCAGCGCAGGTGGCCAGCCCAGAGGGATCTCCCAGTATGACCAGGTCAGGGTGCCAGGGAAGGGCAGGGAGCTCCAGGAAAACTGAGATCTCCAAGGTAGGAATCGCTCCGTGGCTTTAAGGGACGCAAATGACGTTGTGTTTAGGGATGATCCTAAATTCCTGATTCAGGAAGCACAAATGGTGGAGGAACTTCCCAGCCCACGACCGAGGAACCGGCATGCTGGAAATCAAGGTCCTGGCTCTGCCACCAGCTCCCTTCTGGAAGCAGACTCCCAGAATCATTTATGTTGGAAAAGCTCTCCAAAATCATCAGGTCCAACTTGTGACCAATTAATTAATATTGGGGGTAACGTTCCCTTTACGAAGGATGTGATCATGGTCTTGTACAGGAGCTGTCCCCCAAGGGTGGATTTAGACCCTCTGCATTGCACATTCCTGAAAAAAGGACTTGGGAATGCAAAATTAAAGCTTTCTCACTTAATTCTAAATTCCTGGTGAAGCCAGAGCAGGTCAGTCCTGGTGTCATTTGTATGAAGAGCAGCTGGAATTACAGACCACGGAATGGGTCAAAGATGGATCAACTCGCTCTGAGAATCCTGCAATACACCCTAGGAAGTACTAAAGAGACAACACTGCCAATGACACATCATAAATTATGGATAATAATGGACATTTTTGATGGAGGTCTGCTACAAGTCAGGAATTTTGTTTGTCTGGGAGAGCACAAAGAGGAAAATGCAACAGGGAGAAGAGCCCAGTATGCCAAGTATCGGCATAAAACAACCTAAATTCCTGATTATGGACCATCCCCGTCGGAGTTTATCCAGCCAGGATGTTCCGCCTGAGCCGCACACCTTCGTATTCCGTGCTCTTTGTGCTTCAAACCAACATTGCCCGGACAGGGAAAGGCAGAACGAGGGAAGATTTACTCCCATCCTAAATAATTCACAAGAAAAGGGACTGCGCATCTTTAACAAGCCATCGTTTTATGAAGCAAGGTTAACATTTTTCCTTGATTCAGTGGAATATTATAAACTCTCCGGGGTCCATTTGAGGACTTTCTACTTGGAGCAAAGGCACGGACTCAGCACTTTTTATATTATTTAGAGAATAAAATTAACCCTTAATGGCCCAAGCTGGAATTTCTCCTCCCCAGTTAAATATGGCCCGCTCAGCAATTTCTCCCCATATATAATTACAGGCTGCTATCCATCATCTGGAGGAGAATGCTTTCCCGACATTCCGAAAGTGACGCCGTAAGCACTTTTCCTAATAGAATAAATATTCTAAATATCTCTTTTATATTTTCATTTAAATTGGAATATTTTAAAAATAATTGTCGGGACCCTGCCTGCGTGGTTGGCGCTGCGCTGGAGGGAGGTGGCAGGATGCCTGTGTTTTCCTTCTGAGGGAATGTTTATCCTGCATCAAGTCCCCCTCCACGCACTGCCACAAAAAGTAATTAGGCCCAGACGAATTTATTAGCGCATCCTTTCACTGCTGCTGATGTCCTGCTTCCCTCAAAATTCTCACTTTCGGCTTTTTTCCCTGGTTTTCACCTGGGTTTTGCTCTTTGGTGGTTTCTCTGCAGGAAAGGGATGGGGAAAACACCAAACAGGCTTTAGTGGGACTTGACAGTGCTGGGTTCAAAGCTGGGTTCAATTATCTTAGAGGTCTTTTCCAGCCTAAATGATCCTAGGATTCCATCCGACGTTGTGTTTGGATTCTGGGACAGGTTGGTGGGATCTGAGCACCTATGGCTTCTCCTGATGAGCTGTACCTCTACAAATGAGCGCTACCAGCCTGGAGAAAAGGAGAAGAGCCCTCTGGGGCACCCACAACTCCTCTGGACAGCCTGTGTCAGAGCCTCATCACCTTCACAGGGAAGAACTTCTTCCCAATATCCCATCTATCCCTGCCCACTGTCAGTGGGAAGCCATGCCCCCTCATCCTGGCACTCCAGACTCTTGTCCCAAGTCCCTCTCCAGATCTCCTGGAGCCCCTTTAGCCCCTTAGAAATGGTTCTGAGGTCTCCTCAGAGCCTTCCCTTTTCCAGGCTGGACATTCCCAGCTCTCCCAGCCTGGCTCCAGAGCACAGGGGCTCCAGCCCTTGGAGCATTTCCATGGCCTCCTCTGGACTCACTCCAGCAGCTCCACATCCTCCTGATGTTGGGTTCCAGAGCTGGAGGCAGCTCTGCAGGTGAGGTCTCACTTGAGTAGGGCAGAGAGGCAGAATTCCCTTTTCCCTGCTGATGACAATTGCCCAAGGATGAGCAGAAACCCCATACCATAACCCATAACCCATTTGGAAAATGGCAAAGTGGAGTTGGGACAGTCACCTGGATTCCCAAGGGAACACCAGCGTGGCCAACCCTCTCCCTTAGCCACGACACAGAAAGGTGAGATCCTGCGCGTTCCAAATTCCTTTGTAACAGCAAATGGCAGCTGGCTCCAGGCCCTGCTCCAGGAAAGCTCCTCCCACAATTTCCACCTTACATTTGATACCAAAAGCTCATGGATGAGGTTACAAGCCTCCCCAGAATGTGCATGAAGTCCACGTAGGACTTCACTTCACAGATCCAAACCATCTCCAGGACCTGGAGGTGGCTCCATGAATCCCCCCAGACATTGAGCTGGCTGAGCAAAGCTGGTCTTGCTCCTAAAACTAAGCCACAGGATTTAAGGTTCAAGTTCTAACCCAGCATGGAGCCAGTGCGGAAAATAAGCATTCATGCCTGTGGATTTTCTACGTAAAACAGGGAATCCTGAATGTTTTCCAACATTTTTCATTTGTTTCAGTGAGGGTTTTCAGGGCAGGTGCTTCCAGCTCAGACACTGATGACACGAACACCCCATGGAGGCTCTTACCAGCACGCTGATGAGCTGAAGCCTTTGATTTCTTTCCCTTTTTTCCCAACCAAACCACTTTGCCAAAACCCTTTGGAAAAGTACAGGGCTGTTGTTCATCACATCCAGGTGCTGAGCAGCTCCCAGCTCTTCCCTGTGGTGCTGTAGCTGGTGCCGGACGTTGCTCATGGCTTTGGCTTCGGACCACAGCAGCTGGGATAAATCCCTCTTTACCTTTTCTCCCATGGGACAGTATCCTTTGAGAAAATCCTGGCACACTTCCGCCTTCCTGGACACATAGACGTGGCTGTAGGGGCAGTTGCTGTTGCTGCAGATCCCCTTCAAGTAGTAGGAGCACACCGGCATCTGCAAGAGGAGCAGAAATCCATCAGCATTCCCTAAACCCGTGACTCGGAATCGCTGCAACCCCCAGACCTGAAATAAAAGCGTGACAAGTATAAAATAAATCGGAATCTTTTGCCAGCCACCAATCCCAGAGGTGTTTTTATCTCTTCCATTGGTCTCCTGTAAGGCAGCTCCCTGGTATTACGTGTTCCTGGTGTTTGGATACACGGTGAGGGAAGGCACTTCCTTCAGCATCCTGAAGGATGCTGGAGAGGGGGTGAAAAGCTGGGAACTGCCACCAGGAAGAAAATTCCCTCTGGACAGCATAGGGAAGGCTTGGGAAAATGTTATAAATTCTGGGAACACCTTTTGCAAGGGATGATGCAGCGATGGAGATGGGAACAGCGGTGCAGGGTTCACACCCAGCCTGGCTGCAACATCCCACAGGGAATTCTGGCCATCACAAAGCCCAGAACAGCATCCTGGGGGTGCTTCCCATTTGGCTCTTCCATGGATATGGAGCTGTCTTGAAGGGGGTTTCGTAAAGGCTTCAAAAGGTGGTTCCTAGAAAGAGGGGAAAAAAGCACCTCCGCAAGGATTTTGGGGGTCTGCATCATTCCAAGGCATTATCCTGGAATTCCCCAGGGCTGTGATGCCTGTCCTTGTGCACTGGGACAGGCAGGGATGCTCCAGTGATAGGAAGAGGAGAGCCCGGGCTCCTGCCACGAGTACTGGAGAAGGAGAAGCGGGATACACGGGGTGGATCCCTGATCCCGCACTCCCGTGTTCCTGAGCTTCCGCAGCGTGACAGCTGACAGGGAAAACCGACGGAGCAAGGATTCTCCTCATCGTCCTCAAAGCACAAACTTCACCTTCTGCCAGCTGTTATCATTAAAAACAAATTACCAGCCCGCTGCCATATTTCAGCATCCTTAACTCACCGGCTACCACCAGCAGCTTCCCACTTCCCACCCCGACCAGGCAGCTGCCACCCGGAACGTGCGCTTCCCGAAGGTCCAGCTCATCCTGCTCCTACATCCCGAATTTCCTCACTGCTCGGCGTGGTATTGATCCCCCCCCATTCACCGGCAGCATCCTGGTCCCATCAGTTCAAGCATCCCCAAGTAATATTTACAACCCTGCAGTAACCACAGCCGGGGCTATCCGGAAAAATCCCTTATCCCTGAAGGGCACATTAAGGGTTGAACTAAATTGCCTCGCTGGAGGCCGAGAGGAAAGAAAACAAAGGGTGCTTTAAAAGAGGAGAGTTTATTTTTAATTGTCTTTTAACTGCAGACATTAACATAAAGGACAGGGCTCTGGGGCGATCTTTGGCTGTGCTGGTGGTGTGACCGTAAACGATTCCCTTAATGTAGTTTTTGATATAGAGCCCAAATTAGCTCTAATAAAAAGGGATAATAAAGGCAGCTCTCTGACAAAAATAAACTCCTCCTTGCTGTCAAGCCCGAGCCATTATCAAGAGGAAGCAGCGCTCTCATTTCAATTAACCTTGTTTGCACCCCAGCACGTCCACACAAATAACAATAACATTAATTCAAGGCACTGGGGCGCTGCGGCCGCCTTCGACAGCTTTGACTCTCTACAAGCTCTGGAGGCAGCAGCTAAATGAACCCGAAACTCCACGTGAGCCTCCAAATTGCTCACAACTGAGTTTTGAAGCTCTATTAGGGAGAAAAATGCTGATTCTTTACGAGTTCCTCAAGGGGAAAAGCTGTTGGAACAGCAGCGGGCGGCTTCTCAAGACCCGGCCTCTCGCAACCTTCGCTTCCCTCAGATTTCCTGGTTTCTCCCCACTGCTGGGATGTGTCAGTGGCTCTGATCCATCGTGGAGAAATTCCCTGTGTGTCACTTCCGTGGGTGCTTCTCACCAAAGGCTCTGCCTGAGTCTCCTGTGGAGCAAAATTCTCTAAACTCTTGAGGCCCTGGCACAGGTTGCCCAGAGAAGCTGTGGCTGCCCCAGCACTGGAAGTGCCAAAGGCCAGGCTGGATGGGGCTTGGAGCAACCTGGGATAGTGAAAGGTGTCCCTGCCCATGGCAGAACAAGAAGAGCTTTCCCTCTTCCCCAGGCTCCTCTTTCCATCACCAGAGGGTGATGGAAACCACTGGAGTTTGGATCTGCAAAGCTCCGTGACTATCTGGAGCCATCCTTCATCCTAGATTCCCTGCTTGGAGCAAGGGGTTTGCTGCTCTCGGATGGGGAAAAGTTCCCTGCTGCTGTGACAGCTGAATTCATGCAGTTTTCCACAGAAAACAGTAATTTTTCCCATAGAAAATAGTGATTATTCCCATTTTTTTCAGTGGGGAAACCAAGGCATGGGAGTGCATGAAGGCTGAGAAACAGTTTTGTCCTGAAACCAAGAGCCAGGCCCTGCAAGCCTTTGATGCTTCACCTCCTCGACTGGATATCCCATCCCAGTAAAATACCACAGAGCTGAGATACACAACAACCTGAACTTTCTCTGATGAGGAGGTTCTGGGGTGTCCCTCTCATATAACCACAAAGTGAAATCAGCAATCCCCAAACCACCACATCATCCCAGATGAAAAAACTAAAAAAAAAAAAAAAAAAAAAACATCCCATTAAANAAAAAAAAAAAAAAGCATCCCATTAAAACCTCAACTCAAACAGCCAAAAACCAACCATGCACAATCCTTCACCTGAGGAAAAGGTGGGATTTACTCCAAAAACTCCACAAGCAGGAGGAAAACTGCTTCCTTCCTCTGCTGAGTGCCTTCACCTGCTTTTCCCAGCCCTGATGAATGAGGGAAAAGCCACCTTTGCCAAGAATCACTGGGGTTAACGGGGAGCTCCGGGGCTTGGAAAGCAAAGTTGCCTCTCGCTTTGGGAAGCAGCATTCCTGTGGCAATAAATCACCCTGGAACAAGTCTGAACTCCATGGAGGAGGTTGTTTCTCTTCCAGCCCTCGCTGATGACAAGGTGGCAAACAGGGAGACCTTTGAACCACCCTCAGGATGGTTAATCCTGTGAAAAATAATTTCCCTTCCCAACGGAGCATGGCAGGAAAAACGTGCTCCCAAAGCTTTCCAGAGCTGGCACTGCCCGCTTTGATTTCGGTTTGTTAATTAATGATTCATCTTGAGTTTAGGTGCTGCTTCATTAGCTGAGGATAAAGGTGAGATGGGCTGAGGTCACTGCATCCCATGGAATCCCATCCCAGGGATTCTATCCCCAAAATGCTATTGGCAAACACCTCCTTGACATGGTCACACCTTTTTAATTCAGCTTTATTACCACGATATCACTGTTACTCTTCTCAAACTGGTGAGGTGCTGCTAAAGGTCGAGTTTTCCATCATTCTCCATTTATTCACCCGAAACAGCCTAGAAGCCAAATCTGGAGGTCCTCCTTGAGGGACCCAGTGTTCCTGGAGGGGAAACTGAGGCCACATCTCCACCAGGAATTTAAACATGGCGAGGAATATTCCTGGGTAAAGAGACCACAAATTCATCCACATCCAACCATCACACTCTTTTGTGGATAAACCACCAACTGCAACAGCTCCTTGAGCGTGTCCAATTCCCAAGTTTCATCCAAGTTTTTTGCCCTGGGACCGAAAAAGACTTCACCACCTTCGGAAATTCCATTAAATTTGGAGTTTATGATTCTGTGGATGTATGAAATTCATACACATTTTGCCTCAGAGGTGCAGGCAGAGGGTTGCACATCATTTACTTGAATGACAAGAAGTTGTTGGCCTGACTAATTACAACAGTTTTGGATAAACCAACAGCCAATCCCACTGTAAAGCTTCCTTCATTCTTGGCTTCTTTATTTCTGAAGTCTGACGCTGTTACAGGGTGAAAAAAAAAACACCCAAACTGTCCTTTTTTCTATCTATCAATCCTCATCCCCATTCCTGCTCTGACACGCCACGAGCCAGGGAATGCAGCTGTCCCCGTCGCTGTTTTATGTACTCATGATTAAGTGACTCTGAAGAGAAATCCATGTAAAAAACATCTGGTGCTCCGTGTCTCATTCAGAGCGACATCCTGGATAACTTATGAGCTCCCCATGGACAAGGAACGTGCCTCAAGCACCTCAGTTTCTGTGCTGAAGTCTCCAAAGCTACGTCTAAGTGGAGATTCCAGCCACTAAACACAGGCTGAGGTGCTAAATCATCACTGATAAACCCAAAATAAAACCCCTGCATTATTTTTCCACCTTGTGCAATAAAACCACAGAGCTCCAAATACATCAGGAAGGTGGAAAACAATGAACCTCAAAGTTGTTCCGCCACGGTTTCAACCTGATTTTGCAGCTTGGCATTTTGGAATTGATTTTTATTCGTTTATACCTCCATGTTATCTTTGTTAAAACATCCCCTGATCCCAGCACAGAGGGATTTTCAGGGAAATGTGATCTTATGGAAGTAGGGAAGGATTAAAGGCAACTAAATGAACTTGATGATCTTGGAGGTCTTTTTTAGACCTCTGAGACCTCACAGGTCTTTTCTAGACCTCAGCCAGAGGGTGGTGAGGCCCTGGCACAGGTTGCCCAGAGAAACTGTGGCTGTCCCATCCCTGGAAGTGTCCAAGGCCAGGTTGGATGGGGCTTGGATCAACCTGGGACAGTGGAAGATGTCCCTGCCCATGGCAGAGGGGCTGGAACGAGCTGATCCTGAAGGTCCCATCCATCCCAAACCATTCCATGGTTCTGCCACGATTCAGGAGCCTGAACAGCTCAGCAAGGAAACTCCAAACTCCGCTGGAAGCACTCAAGTGAGGAAGAAGCTTCCTACAACCACCCCTTTGCACACAGAGCCACATTCCCGCTGGAAAGTCACACAGACCTTGTCCTTGGACACCTTGTGGGAAAATGGACAGGTCCCATCCGTCTTCTTGCACGTGCCACGGAGAAACCTGAAGATAAAGCAGATAGAGAGGGTTAGACACGAGGTGGGCCATAAAATGCCTGGTTTTATACAAAATCACACAGTTGCTGCCGAGCTCATCCATAAACCCATTTCACACCCCGAATTAGTACAGATGATTCCTGATAGATTTTAGTCTTTCATCACATTTGGCTGCTCATCAGTAGGTAGAGCAAGGCTTGTATGCCAAAATTCAGACATGATGCTCCCAGAGGAGAGAGGTCCTTTCTAGATCCCCGATTACTCCAAGTTGTTGGGAAAAGTTGTGGATTCTCCATCCCTGGAAGTGTTCAAGGCCAGGCTGGACAAGGCTTGGAGCAACCTGGGACAAGGGACTTGAAGGTCCTTTCTAATCCAAACCATTCCAGGACTCTGTGATCCCATTCTATGAGGTGCTGGATGAAGCTCTAAGTGGGAGTGGCCAATGACCAGGAGGAGCAAACACAGGCTCCTCAGGAGCAGAACAGAACAGGAACCAAGACCCCAAAGCACATGAGGAAGTCAAGAGTTGTCCTAGGAGTGACCACGTGAGAGCAGATTAACAAAAAATGATAAGGGAAAGCTAAAGAATCGGATTGGAGATAAAGGAACCAGGATAATGAGAGACAAAACTGGGAGAAATCTGTTGTCCTCCAATGATCCACGGAAATGAGACAGGATGGAGACCCAAAAGACTTCAAGGAGCGTAATTCCTAAAGTAGGCAAGGAGTTATGGGATTTGTTATGGGAGAATGAGTGAGAAGGAGTAAAATCAGTTAAAAAAACAATAAATCACCTTCCTCTCCTCTATCGTCTCCCATCGAGCTTTGAGCAACTTCCAAGCGATTCCAGCACAGCAGCAATTTTATGGAGAAATTACTCCAGGAGTTCATCAGTGGAGTTGGCTTTTCTGCACTTTTTAAATGACTCATAATAGAGTTTAATCAACTCTTGGGCAGGTCTAATGAGCTGCCAACATGGCTCAGTTCTCCTGGAATAAATCACCGAGTCTCGGAGCTGCATGACGTCACAGGCTGAGGAATTTAAACCTGTTGGACTGATCCAGACAGATCTGAGGAATAACCTGGAGTACGGTCAGGGCAGGGGCTCAAGTCACCCAGCCCAGAAAAGGCTCCAAAGGGACCTTAGAGCCCCTTGCAGTGACTAAACAGACTCCAAGAGAGCCAAAGAGCGACGTGGGACAAGGGATGGAGTGACAGGACAAAGGGAATGGCTTCCTACTGCCAGAGGGATAGATAAGATATTAGGAAGACACTTTTCCCTGTGAGGCTGGTGAGGCCCTGGAATGGAATTTCCAGAGAAGCTGCAGCTGCCTCATCCGTGAAAGTGTTCCAGGCCAGGCTGGACAGGGCTTGGAGCAACCTGGGATAGGGAAAGGTGTCCCTGTCCATGTCAGGGGTTTGGAATCCAATGATCTTTGGCATCCCTTCCAACCAAAACAATTCCATGATTCTCTGGCCTCTTCTTGTCCTCCTTCCTTCCAACCCAACAGTGCAGAACCTACACCTGACCCGGAACTCCCATCCTTGTTGTTCTACAGCTCTGTCATCAGTTTGTTTCCCTTAGGAATATCCCACAAGGAAGCACCAAAGCCACCCAATGCCCCAGTTTATACCACCATTCCGTGTCCATCCCTACCGAGTGCAGACAGCCACTTTCTCTGGATCATGGATGTAGGGGCAGCTCTCGCCTCGATTGCACTTCCCAAAGCGGTTGTAGTACATACAATATTCCTTCTTTTTCTTCTTCTGCTTGGCTTGACGGATGATGGCCAAGCTCCTTTGCACAGCACGGCTGAAGGAGAAAGAGGGACAAGGTCAGGGAAAACCTCCAGCTACAACACCACCATGACATGGAGAAGACTCCTCAACAACACCTGAAACCACAGAGAAGCCCATCTTTGGAGAGTGAAATATTTAGGAAGTTCATGCTCGTAAGCCCTTAAGGATATTCAATTTTTGGCTGATTTTACCCAAACCTCATGCTCGTAAGCCCTTAAGGATATTCAATTTTTGGCTGATTTTACCCAAACCTCATGCTCGTAAGCCCTTAAGGATATTCAATTTTTGGCTGATTTTACCCAAACCTGCAATATAACACCGAAGTCATCAGTGAGATCCCTTCCCACCCCCATAACTCTGATTCTCCCCTTGGATTTTATGAGTGTGGAGAGGTTTTCTCACACTTTTGGGGACTATGGTGAAGAAGGAAACATCCTCTCCTTGTGCAGCACAGCATGCCAAGGAGACTTGGAGGGTTCTTCAGCACATGTCCCACCAGCTGGGCCTGATGCTACCCATGGGCTTCAAGTGGGCACCTGCTCACGAACCTCAAAGAACAAGGACCTACGTGAAGGCCACTGGAACCAAAAGTACCACCAAAGAGCAGAAAAGTTCCTTTTTAATTGCCTGGTCCCACTAGAAGCTACTTAAGGAGCTCAGAAGTTGCTTAGCACATGTCTTCCATGAGCTTCCAGCTGGAGAGGGAATTATCCAGCAGCTCTTGAGATGTGTGCGACCAGGTGGAAGAGGGGAAGTGTTGAGATCCAGGTGAACCCTGGGGCACAGTCAGCTCCAGTTTGCTGAGGATGCAGTGCATTATCCATGAAAAATACAGGTTCAAGGAACTTATTTTCAGAGGAAATGCACATTTTTACCTCTGTAATTGTTGGCTGTCTGCAGCTCCTGGATTAAAAAGAGGTGCAAGGCCAAGTGTAAGGTGCTGGACGTGTGGTGGGTAATCCCAAGCACAAATCCAGGATGAGTGGAGAATGGGAATGTCTAGCATGGGGAAGAGATGGCTCCAGGGAGACCCCAGAGCCCCTTCCAGTGCCTAAAGGGGCTCCAGGAGAGCTGGAGAGGGACTTGGGACAAGGGATGGAGGGACAGGACACAGGGAATGGCTTCCCACTGCCAGAGGGCAGGGACAGATGGGATATTGGGAAGAAATTCTTCCCTGGGAGGGTGGGGAGGCTCTGGCTGAGCTTACAACCACCTGGAAGTAGAAGCTGCAGAAAAGAAGCAGCCAGAGCTTCACCAAATCATCCTCCAGTTCAAAAGCTGCTCCTGAAGCTCCTGACTCCCTTCTAAACATAATTCTGAAGATGGAGCGCGTCATTCCTGCTTCCCATGAGTACAGACCTGGCGATGTATCGGCACGTGGAGAATCTGCTCAGGCCGGGTGAAGAGACCCCAGGATTGGGTGTGGAGTGCAATCTCAGTGCTGGAGAGAGAGAAAAACATGGATCATTGCTTGGAATCGAGAAATTTTGCAGGAATGCATACAGCCCTCAGTACCTTAGGTCCACAAAAATGGTCAGAGGGATGGAGACCCTTTGCTACGAGGAAAGGCTGGGAGATCTGGGGTTGTTCAGCCTGGAAGAGGCTCCAGGGAGAACTTGGAGCCCCCTCCAGCACCTAAAGGGGCTCCAAGAGAGCTGGAGGGGAACTTTGGACAAGAACCTGGAGTTGCAAAGCAGAGGGAACAGCTTCTCACTGCCACAGGGCAGGGAGACATGAGATATTGGGAAGAAATCCTTCCCTGTGAGGGTGGGGAGGCTCTGGCACAGGTTGCCCAGAGAAACCACGGATGCTCCATCCCTGGAAGTGTCCAAGAGCAGACTGGACAGGGTTTGGAGCAACCTGGGATAGTGGAAGGCGTCCACGCCCCTGGCAGAGGGCCGGAACGGGATAATCTTCAAGTTCCCTCCCAACCCAGACCATTCCACAATTCCATGATGTTATTTAACCCAAAGCACAGAGCTTCCAGAGAACTGAAGGACGAAGATGCCCTTTAGGGACTTCCCACCCCTGGAGCAGCCCCTTCAGAAGGGCTCCTTGCCAGCCCCAAACACAGCAGGAATTTTTCCCCAGACATGCCAGAACACTTCTGTAAGCAAATCCCGTGCTTCCACCATCAACGCAACAAACTTCCACGCTTGGCTTGGCCGCTTCCCATAACCGGACAGGGAAGCCCAGCGCCCGCTCCCATCCACGCACGCATGGAATTAAATCATCCTTGACCGGCGCAGGGAAGAACGAATGGGAAAGCAAGGCTGGATTTCAGTTCTCCAGGTGGGATGAGAGCGGCTCAGTCACTCACCTGCCAGCCCGGGCGTGTTGGGAAGTTGAGCGAGTGGAATTTGATTGCGCGGCATCGCGAGCTGTCACTCGGCTGCCGGCGTCGGTGAAGCCCCATCTGTTCCCTCCGCACATCAAATTCCATCCACGGGGCATTTGAGCCGCCACTGAGATGGGATTTTTTTCCCCTATTTCTATTTTTTTTTATATTCCTTCTTGTCCCAAGCTGTAGGAGCATCCTCTTAGCGCTACAATAAGCATTTGTCAATTTTGGGATGCTCCGAAGATGCCGCTGAAGGGTCTCCGTTATGAGCAAGGTTGACTTCCCAAACAAAATGGGGAGCAAGCCCTGAATTAAATTCCATTAGGATATAGGGCTGGAGCATCCTCAGCCCTCTGGAATTCTGTATAATATTCCTTAAAGCTACACCAGGAATCGGCTCCTGAGAGCAGCAGACAATCCCTCTAAGTATTTAATATTTGGGGATAAAAGCCGATATGCAGGGATGAACAAATTTGGAATCACAAAATCACGGAATGGTTAGGGTTGGAAGGGCCCTTAAAGGTCATCGTGGCCAGAAAGGAGGAATAACTGAAGAGATAAATAGAGGATATTTGAAGGGGTCAACAGCCTCCTGTCAGTGGGTTGGAATTTTTATGTAGCAAAAATACATCAATGGAATAATTTTTGGGGGGCTTTTTTTTCCCGGTTTTCATCTTCCAGCAAAAAGTCATGCAATACCATGATGTGCGTCTCCCATTCCGGGAATTAACTCGCATCCCCAAAGGCAGTTTAACTATCCAAGAGCCTGATCCCATCCGTGACAAAATCCATGTGAGATCCATCCAGGTCTGGCAAAGCACCTGGAAGGTGGCAGAGAAACCCCCCACCCACATTTTCCCACTCCCTAATTATTCATCCCATGTGCAAATCAGCCCCAAACTATTAGAAAACCAGCCAAATATTTCTCCACGAGGAGCCAAGCCAAGAAAGCTCCATAATTAAACATTTCACCATCCACTGGGATTTATGGAGAAAACTCATGAGTGTATTTTTGGAAGTTCTTGCATAGTAGAAAGAAAGATTAAATGAAAGTAAAAGCTTTGTGCACATCCAAGTAACAAGAAGGGGGTGCAGGAGAAGGGGTTGGATGCTCCTGACGTTTCAGGAGGTCCAAAGAGCCTAAATTTGGATTTTTAGGGTGGTTGTCAACTCGGAATTCCCAATTGGTCACTGCAAGAGATTTGCATTAATAAATACATTAGTAAATAAACATTCCTGGCATTGGAGGGTGTATCATTGAAATTGGGGTGAAACTGGGACATCAAAAGGCACTGGAAAATGGGATAAGGGTTAAATTTCCAACACCAGGAGCTGAAATTTGCTGTAGTCTGGCCTAAATTAAACAAAAACCTGAAATGATGCCCCCAGAGCATCGTTTGGGAGTCTCGTTTGGTCCTGACAAAACACTGGGCATATCCCAGTCCCAGATCTGTCCCACTTTTCTCCTCAATTGCTTCCCAGCCAGGGAAAGCATCAGGACACGGGGGTGCTGTCAGACCAGGAGAGTGACTCTCACATCCTCGGCATTGCCGAAGTCCCTCACTATGGAAATTTAAAGAGGGGCCACAGCAGATTCCTCCCATGTGCAGGCTCCAAGGCAGTGGGAACGGAATGGAGAGGGGGGAAAAAGAAACGCAGGAAAATAAGAAAAGCTGCCACGGAGAGCATCAAGAACCGCACGTTGAGGGCGTCTGAAGTGATTACACCCGGCACAGTGGCGTCAGCCGGGATATTTTCCACCCTGTGGAAGGGACAGGTGGATTTCTCTCCCCCTTTCCCGACGATTCCGTCGCTTGGAAGAGCATCATCCGTAAGGAAACCCACAGCCCATGCAAACGAGGTCTTTTTTTTTTTTTTTTTTCCTCTTAATGCATCATCCCAGCCCAACGCTGGCAGCTCCGGTGGCTCGCGGTGAGAAGTGATTGTTGTTCCCAATCCAGCCGGGGAGACTCCGCGCGTCTCTCCGGAGGGAGCGGGAGCTGTCATGTTCATTAAATGCATGATTACAGCTATGATTAATAGCGGGGGCTACAGCCTAACTCCTTTTTTTTTTCTCCCCTGCTCCTAGGAAGGAATACACAGCCAAGCGGTCCCGCGGTGTTTTCCGCGGTATTTGGCTCAACGCTCGGAATTCCAGGTTTTGATGGAAAAGGGGGAAAAGGCACAATTTATCCTTGTCAAACAAAAAAAAAAAGCTTAAAACAAGGAGGCACCCCTGCATCAACATCCATAAGTTAATTAGGACCTTTTCATATCCTTAATCCTAAAACTCAGCTCAGGTAGATCCAGGTCCATCTCCGGCACACTGGGGTTGTTTTTTCCACAATCCCAAAACACAGCTCGAGGCTGAAGGTCCTTCTCCTCCAGGGAAATGTTGGCAGAGACTTCCCTTGGCAGCCGAAGAACCGCACTCAGGAGCAACATTTGGTGCTTTCCAGCATTCCCACATGGATATCAGGATACTCCCATCCAGTCCAACACTCCTGCTCAGCTCCCCATCACCCAAGGGCTTGGGATGCAACAAACACACCCTGAAAACAACGTTCTAAATATTCCTTTTAGTTAAAAATTGGCTGCAAATATCACAGTTAATTACCACCTGCTTGATTATTTTGGAAGGACTTCACTGGCACAGCTCAAGCAGTCAGGACCTCATCTCAGGGAAAGATCTGTTGGAGCACCTTATCCAGTATACTTTTTTTTTTTAAATAGTGGAAAAGCTGTGGAAAACAGCAAAAAAAAAAAAAAAGAGGGATAAACCCAGAAAAGGGAGAAATTCAGACCTGGGGTGTGGAAGGGCCAAGGGATGATGGGCAAGAGGGTGAGAACACTGTTAGAATGATGAGTGTGGAGTATCAAGCCTGTTGCTTCCCATCTACTTCCACCATCCCAGGTCAAGGGTAATTTATGGAAATCTTACACACAGAGGGAACCAAACCAGGGGTTTGCACAAGCAATGGCAGGCAGTCGATCAGCTCTGCTGGCCAGAGCCCCAGTTTGGGGATGACCACAGCAGGGTCATGTTCCCGTTATTTTTTTGTTCACCAATCCCATGGGTTTGGAATTGTTCAGTCCCTAATCCCTTTTGAGCTCAGTCCTTTGGCTCGTTGAGTTCAATTCCTCAGTTTGGGATTCCTCAGTCTCTGACCCCTTTTGAGCTCAATTCCATAGCCCCTTGAATCTCAGTGCCTTGTTTTGGGGATTACTCAATTCCTGATATCCTTTGAGGTCAATCCCTTGGCACCTTTCAAGCTCAATCCCTCAGGTTTGGGGTTCCTCAATCCCTTGGCCCCTTCACTCTCAATTCCATGGTTTTGGGATTTCTCAATCCTTTTATCCCTCAGGTGTCGGTATCACCACACAACCTTTCCTCAGCCTGCTCCCACACGACCTGGAAAAAGATTCCTTAAACCATGCCGGCTCCTTTAATAGCTCCCATTATCCTCCTGCCTCGCCCACCACAGCCTTCTTCGGAAAGAGCCGAGCGATTCATTTTCCGAGTCTCTCCTTGGCTTTATTGCTGAACCAAAAGTTTTGAGGCTGCACTTGGGGAAATTTATTTCTTTAATTATTATTCATTTAAGTGGGTTCCGTGGATTTCGAGGATCAGCACTCGCAGCTGCTGGGGGTCATTTATTTCCCTCACTGGACAGCACAAGTCCTCATTCCAGAGAAGACAACAGAAAAAGAAGGGATGAGCTGCCGCTAAACAAGCAGAGATTTTCCTGTTTTACTGCCCAACTGTCCCCACATTCCATGAATTTTCCTGAGTCAGGTGGTCACAAGTGTTTTATTAACAAAGCAACTTCAATTGATGAATCAGCTTCAATTAATGAAGCAGGTCCGGGTTGGACGTTGTATGAGCAGATGTGGGCCAGGAGCAGGATCTGATCCCTGCAATTCCAGAGCTGAGGAATTGAGCTCATAAAGCAAAGGGGATTGAGCAATCCCAAAGCCAAGGCACTGAGATTGAAGGGGCCAAACGATTGAGGTCCAGAGGGATAAAAGGACTGAACAATCCCAAAACCATGGAATTGAGAGCGAAGAGGTCAGAAGGATTGAACAATCCCAAAATCAAGGGATAGAGCGCAAAAGGGGCCAAGCGATTGAGCTCAAAGGGGTTGAGGGATTAACAATCCCAAAATCAAGGAATTGAGATCACAGGGGCCAAGAGATCCCACAATCCCAAAGATAAGGCACTGAGATTGAGGGGGTCACAGACCTGGTCTGAAAAAGGGTAAGGGACTGAAGAATTCCCAAAACAAGGGATTGAGTTTGAAAGGGGTAAGGGATTGACTCATTGATCCCCAAAATGCATGGGACTGCAGTCCAAAGGGGTAAGAGATTCAGTCATCCCCAAAATCAGGGATCGAGCTAAAAAGGGGTAAGGGAAGGAGGAATCCCAAAAACAAGGGACTGAGTTTAAAGAAATTGAGGGACTGAGCTCAATGACACAGAACAATTTCACAAACAAGGGACTGAGATTGAAGAGATCAAGGGATCCCTCAATCCCAAAGACAAGGAAGGCATTGAGACTGAAGGTGCAAAGGAATGGAGCTCAAAAGGGGTAAGGGATTGAAGAATCCCCAAACCGTGGGATTGAGATTAAATGGTTGAGATTGAAAGGATTCCCCGATCCCAAAGAAAAAGCCTTGAGACTGAAGAGGCCATGAAACTGAGCTCAAACGGGGCCAAAGAATTGAGCAACCCCAGAGAGAAAGAATTGACCTGAAAAGAGGAAAGAACTGAGGAATCCCAAAGACAAAGGATTGAGGAAAAAGGGGCCATGGGACTGAGATCAAAAGGGACCAAGGGATCCCACAACCCCAAAGAAAAAGCACTGAGATTGAGTGACCCAGGGAACTGAGGTCAGAAAAGGTAAGGGACTAAACAATCCCAAAGACAAGGGAATTAGTTCCAAAGGGGCCAAGGGATTTAATTCAAGATGGGTAAGGGACAGAGAAATCCCAAAACTAAGAGATTGAGATTGAAATGTCCAAGGGATTAAGCAATCCCAAAACAAGGGGCTGATCCTGAAGAAGCCAAGGAATTGGGTTCAAAAAGAGGCAAGAGACTGAGCAATCCCAAACCAAGGAATTCACCTCAAAGGGAGTGAGCACAAAGGGATCCCGGCGCCACCAACACTGGAACTAGTGGAAACCTGAGGAAAGCAACATTCCAAATTTCCCTGCTCTCAAACCTCGGTGCATTGGGCTGGTCTCTCCTCCACCAAATTCCTTCTTGTCCCTCCAGTAGGATCCCAACACATTCAAGGTGTGGAAGACAGAAGACAGGGAAGTGGGTCCTGATGGACAAACAAGAAGTTTGGGATGTTTCCAAGGACATGGGGAAAAGGCAGAGCCTGGCACACTGGAGCAAATCCTCCCTAATTCCTCTTTAAATTAAAAGCAGGGGCAGAAGAAGGGTGGTGGAAACATCCCAGTCCTGAATCCCTCCTTTCCTCCTGCAAAAAGGAGTGGCTCAGAGGAAGGAGCATCATTCCTGCAAGCACTGGGCCAGCAGCGCTGAGCATTTCATCGTCCTTGAAAAAGTGGGAAGCGCGTTTCTGTGACATTGAGCACTTCTAAAATTAGTTGGTAAACAGGGAGGCCAGAGAGCACTTTATTCCAGCACCGAGGAGATCTCCGAGTGTGGAGTTCTCCCACTGCAGCCCAAATCCTGAGTGTGGAGTTCTCCCACTGCAGCCCAAATCGTGTTCAGGAGCATCCCCAGCACGATGCAGTGGAGCACGGAGTCCAGAGATGCTCTGAGGGCTGGAGCCTCCCTGCTCTGAAGCCAGGCTGGGAGAGCTGGGAATGTCCAGCCTGGAGAAGAGAAGGCTCTGGGGAGAGCTTAGAGAGAACCAGGAGAGTGGCGAGGGACTTGGGACAAGGGATGGAGGGACAGGACACAGGGAATGGCTTCCCACAGCCAGAGGGCAGGATTAGATGGGATATTGGGAAGAAATCCTTCCCTGGGAGGGTGAGGAGGCTCTGGCACAGGTTGCCCAGAAAAAATTGTGGCTGTCTCATCCCTGGAAGTATCCAAGGCCAGGTTGGACAGGGCTTGAAGCAACCTGGGATAATGGAAGGTGTCCCTGCCCTGGCAGAGGGTTGGAACTGGATGGTCTCCAAGCTCCCTCCCAACCCAAACCATTCCACGATTCCATGACCCTCCATCTCCCCAGCTGATCACCTTTGCAGCGGAGAGGGGAAACCGAGGCAGGAGGGAAATGTTACACAGCAGGATGGAGACAGGAAGTGCATCTCGATGCAGGGTTAAGTCCCTCCCAGTTCTGGAAGGCTAAACTCCACTATGCTTTAATTAATAATTTGTTTCTCTAGGATCAGAGCCGCCCATCACAATGTGTGGGAGATGCCTCAGCTCAGGAAGACTTAAAACTCCTCTTAAACCTCCACCTTTGGGTGCTCGGCAGTCCTGGGCATCTCCAAGGCTCTGGAAGTAACGATCATGGAGACAACTCAAAAACCCCAATAAATAAAATCACATTGCTCAAGGCGCCGGCTGTCACCTGTGGAGCCCCCAAAGCCACCAGCCTGTCTCCAACCAAGAGCTAAAACCTCAGCATGAGGAAATCATGCAGGGGAGGATTTGCCCATGGAAAAACAGGCTGGACACTTGGAAAACCCTGCTGGAGCCAGCCCCAGCTCACGGAGTGCAATTCCTCTCGGCAGCAGCAGCGGCTCGTGCCGAGATTGGGGTCAGGGCTGGTTTCCGGACAATGTCAAACCTTAATTTGCTTTCTGCTGCTTTCAATCTTGTATTTCCCCTCCTGTATTTCCCTGTGAAACTCTACATTGCCCAGGACCTTTTGCCTCTCTCCCTGATTTCATGGAAATTCCTCAAGAGTCTGGAAAATGCCTTAGCAGCTGGAGAAGGAAATGAAGGAAAGGTTCCTTGTGAGCGAAGAAACCCAATTATTCCGCTTGTTTAATTAATTGCCACATGGCAAATGCTTTCCACACCACCCCACTGCCCATTTTTCCAAGGCTTCTGCAAAGTGAAAAAATACATGGGTGCAGAAATACCAGTTTTCCCAAAGGGCAAGAGCCTTTCCATGCTGGATTCTGCATCTTTGTCTTGTGCAGGGATGAGCAGAGAGAGTTTAAGCTCTGGGTTTTCTTCTCCATCCTTGCCCAAGCAATGAACTAAGCCACATCCAAGGTCCCTATCCAGCTGGGAAGGCAATAAAAAAAAAGTCTTTTTATTTATTTTACTTGCAGTTTTCTGGAGACAAGTGTGAAAGTTGCGGAAATCCTTTGGGAGCAGAACCACATGTGGGATGAGAGCGAAGTTCTCAGCAGCTGCACAGGCTGTGGTGATGCTGCAACTGCTCCAGGGAGGTTTTTTATGTTCAAAACACCTCCAAAGGTTTTTCCTGGGATTGCAGCGACACTTCCCGTGTCCACAAGCCATGTGCCCTGCTCATCTCTCCAGCGCTAACAAAGCTGATTCCACAAGAGCCACAGAAAACTGCTCTTCCCGTTGCTCCTGGTAGCCTCAGGATTGATCCCAATACAGCACTGGGATGCAGGAAGTGCATCCCCAGGACCAAATCTTAACTCACCACCAGCATCCATCAATAAATCACTTGGGAATGCTACGATGGTGTGGATGGATCAGCCCCGGTGCCCGGCATCAGATTTTGTACAGTAGAGATAAAACCCCAACCCTATAAATCCAGGGAAAGAGCAGAATTATAACCCACTGGAAGTAAGCTCCAAGCTATTAAACTGTCAGGAGCATTTCCCATCTCTCCACTACTCCAAACACATGGTGCCTGGCACTGAAAGGGAAAGGAAAAGCCGTTTTTTTCCATCTTTTAAATAAACTTTGTCAAGTGTTGAAAACACAGAGCGTTGAGCAAACGTTCGCAGCCGATGAGAACACACAAATCTTCCGCCCTGCCAGGCCCAGTTATCCTAAGGCAAGAGGAATCTGTGGAATCCATCCTTGGGAAGGAGGATGAATTATGGGGAGAGATGAAAGATGACATGAAAACACTGATCCACAGCAGTTCCTCGGGTTTTGTGGCTAAAAAGCCAACGTGGCTTTGGGGGAAAGAGGCAACAGCAAAATAAGGAATGTCTTCAAAATAATAATTAGATGGGGTTGTATTTTATAGGGAATAACCCTGGAAGGGATCTTCTCTCCCAAAGTGGGACTAATTAAACCCAGTTCTCTGAATTAGACCTCACTAGAAGATTCATTTCAGTGAGGAAGGAAAAATGGGGGGATCACATCTCCTCCATGCCCTGTCACCCCAAATCCCCTCAGGAACCCCCCACAAGCAATTCCAAGGCCTGAATCTGAAGAAATCCTCCTATCATACTTTTGGCTTAATCCCTCTTCCAGAAATTTGCCTCTTAGTTGGTGTTTCTCCACTTGGCCCCAACCCAGTGATGGATATTCATGGACAGGACAAATCCATCAGCCTTTGCTGAGCTGCCCAAATGAGACCTCACTATTTCCAGACGAATTTAGAAACTTCCTTGCACTTGGATAAATAAAAAAATTCACCTCCTTGCTGGAAGGCAGGACCTTCTCCACCCGTGTCCTCCCCAAAAAGAAGTTCCTGAAACCTGTTCTTTAAAAAAATCCTTACAATAATGGAGATTTTAGAGCCAAATGAGTCCAGCATTTAATCATCCTTGTCCTTGGAAAGCTCTCCCACCAGTTAAAGCCCCTTGATTTTTGTCTGCTGCACCTGGCCATGGAGACATCCTTCCTTTGCTTGGCAGCTCCAGATCTTCCCATTTTCCAGTCCTTACAGCCATCACTTCTCCCAAGGACTCTTCCTAGTGGTCCAACTCTGTCCTGACATCCATCCCCTGCTCCATCCAACAACATCCCTGTCCATGTCCTGGGGTTTCACCCCTTTTCTTACATTCCTGCAGGACATTTTCTGCCTCTGATGACATCTTCCATGTCCAGAGATGGTGCTTCAGGCAGAACCACCCTCGAGCTGGGTTTGTGCAGCCAATTATCCTCATCCAGATGTTTTTGTTGGACACACAATTACACACACTGTCTGATGAAAAGGCATAAACTATTCAGAAAAACTTCTGACTCCATATTTACAGTGTTTCTACACAGACCAGGGATTGGGGGAGAAGGTTGACACCTCTCCCATCCCACTGGTCAAGACAACTGCCCATCAGCTGTCCCTCGCTCCAAGAGAAGGAACGCAAAACAACCTCGTCTAACATAAACATTGCTTCTATTTATAACATCCGTGTGTGAGAAAGAAACCGAGAACTATGAAAACATTAGAACTGTGAAACACATCAGAAGGCTGAAGAAATCAGGGCGACATCCAGAGACTTTGGAAAATCCCAGTACCAGTAGCAAAGCTCTTGGAAAGAATCAGAATTTTTTTTTCTACGAACCCCTGAGCTGTTTCATGGCCACTTTTTCTGAGTCTCCAAATGCTGATCCTTGCCCCTCCTCCTCAGAAGCAGCACCAAAGCCAAGGATTTACCTGGCAGGATCACAGATTCCAAAAGAATCCCCTATAGACATGTGCTCCTGAGCATGCTCGTCCCTATTTTAGGAGTCAGTAGCAAGGAGAAGGCTGCAGGAGAGTCAGACATCCAAAAATCTGTCCTGAGAAGAGCTGAGCTGTGAAAACACTCACAAACCATTCCCAAACTCCTGCTGAGCCTCCCTTTGCTGCTTTCAGAAGGGAAATCACCTGGAAGTGACATTTCACCAGCTCCACATCCCTCAGCCACTGCCTCATCCTCATCTCTGCCATCATCAACAGACAGCTCCACTTCCCATCCCAGCACAAAGCTCCTTCCCTCCCTAATCCTGCTCTTTGTGGGTTTGAAACCACCCAGGGTGCCCCAGAATTCCCACAGGAATTGTGGTGCGGGTGGTTTCGAAGGCTGCATCTCTCCTCTTCATCTGCTTTCCCATCATATTTTGGCATTCAAGGCCAGGCTGGACATGGCTGGGAGCAACCTTGTCTGGTGGAAGGTCTCCCAGGAACTGGATAAACCTGATGTCCCTTCCAATCCAAACCACCCCTCATTACCTGATTTCCAGCATCATCCATAAAAATCCTCTGCTCTGCTCTGTTCATCCTTCCAGACAGGAAAATCAGCACGAAGCCACCAGTTTTGCCTTCCCCAGTTTAACTATCCCCAAAAATTCTCAATAAATTCTCAATAAACCAGTTAGGGAGCAAAAAATATTTGAGACCAAGAAGAAATTTTAAAAATGCTTGAAACACAGTTAAAATATGCTCTTTTTTAAGAGCCACACTTGAGGCGTCAAGCACAGGAGGAGCTGAAACACAAATTTAATCAAAGCCGTGACGTAAAGTCATTAATTCATCCAAATGGGGGCATCATTCCACAGTTATCTGCAGAATTATCTTCCCAAATTTTAGGTCAATATTGAACATAATTTAATGAGCATCTCAAGCACAGTCAACCTTGTGGTGCTGTTTGAAGTTATCCAAGACTTGCTCCTTAAACCAAGTTTAACAGCACATCTCCACAAGCTTGAATTAAGTCTGACTTGAAAAAAACCTCAATTCTCCTAGAATTTTAATTTCTCCAACATTATTTCCCCTTTGGAGCTACTGTAAAGCAAGAACAGCACTTGTCTACCACCTTCACACCTGGAATTCTACAAGGCCAGAGTATGAGTCACAACCCACAGGCCGGGAATAAACAGTTAAAAACTGAACTCAATGGATTTGAAAACTGGGAAAAATTCCCGCTCACCTGCTCTGATGGGAATTTTGGTGCTCAAGTCCCTGGTCCGGACAGGGCTGCTGGAAGTTTTGGAGAGTTTGTTGGCCGACACCTGGTACATGACCCCGCCGATGCAGCGGAAGCCTTTGTTCCTCCAGCACTGTTGGACGAGCTGGGATTTGCCACCTTGGAGTGAGGATCGGGTTTGGTTTAACAACAGGGATCTGCGGGAAAAATAAAGTCAAGGTCAGCCCAAATTTGGGAAAATGTCACAGGGAGGTGCTGCTTCATGAGCAAACCATGGGATTGGAGACTCATGGAATGGTCTGGGTTCAAAGGGACCTTCAAGATCATCTCATTCCAGCCTCATTGCCATGGGCAAGGACAGCTCCCACCAGAATGGAGATGTATGGAAGAACCAGGGATGTTCCTGCTGTTGACAGAAGAAAAGTTCTGATTCCCGATGACTGACACCAAAAAAACGACCTTCAGGGACTCTCTTCCAATTTGTCCCACCCTTGCTTGCACCTCCAGCCCCAGCAAAAACAAGGAAATGTGGATGCAATCCCATGAGAGAATCAGCAAGGTGGGACCTCCACTGAGCTTAGCCAAGTTTTCTGGAGCTCTACAAGCTTCGACATCCCTGGAAGAGCATCGAGGCCAGGTGGGATGGGACTGTGAGCAACCTGATCCAGTGGGTGGCACCCCTGTCCACAGCAGGGGTTTGGAACTAGATGGTCTTTAAGGTCCCTTCAAACCCAAAACATTCCATGAGTCTGTACTTTTGGTATCGTTATTCCTATTATGAATCAGATACCACAACTTTGGTATTTTTATTCTGCCCCCAGATCTGTCTCTTTGAAGGATTTTCCTCAATCCCTGCACGGGACAAGTCACCCAAGAGCATTTCCATCCCCCACCTGGCACCTGGAGCTGATGCTGGACCTCAGCAGGGTCCAGTGGGCAGTGCTAGGGACCACTTCCCACCTCCTCAACTCTCCCTAAATTCACAAATCCCATACTGAGGCAGTGGGATGGAGATGGAGAGGGAATTGCAATCCAGTTACTGTTGCCCATAACGCTATTCTGAAAGACTAGTAAGCTCTGAAGTGACGCCTGAGGGATTAATATCACAGAATCCCAAAATCTTTTAGGTCTGAAAAGACCTCCACGGCCACGAAGTCCAACCTGTGACCGATAACCATTTTGTCAATTAAACCGGAAGTGTTCCTTAAACAGGGATGGGGAGTCCTTTCCACCTCGCTGGACAGCTCATCCCAATGTTTAGCAACCCTTCCCATGAAGAAATTCCTTCTGATGTCCGTCCTGAACAACCCACTGGCACAGCTTGAGGCCATTTCCTCTCACCCTGTCGCTGGTTGACAGGGAAAAGAGGCCAACCCTTACCTGGCCACGTGTCCCAGAGAGGCTCCTCTGCCACCCAAAATCTCGTCCACTCCGCGACCTGATGCCTCCTGCACCGTCCCACCTCCCTCCCAACCCGCAAGGCAGCCTCCCAGCTCGTTCCTATCCATCCCCCACTATGCAAACAGAGCCACTGCAGCCAAATCAAATCTCCTCCAGTATCAGTCGCCTTCCCTCGTTTAGCGCTAATCCAAACAGTAATTTGTTTATGCAAATTAGAGCTCTAATTTTGTATTAGCCCAAACTATGCTCATAATGCTATTAGCAGAACGTATATAAACCGCACATTACCGGAGAATATCCGTAAATTAAGATCCCACTATCCTATCAGTGGAATGCAAACCCCGATGAGTATTTCCTTTAAATGAACATGTGCTCCAAAGAAAAAGAGAGCTGGAAAATGGAATAGTTACATTTCCTAATGCTGAGCGTGACAGCCTATTCATTCCGAGGGCTGTTGCCACTGGCTACCGAGCTGGGAAAATTTGCTGCCTGGTTTTTGTGGAAGGGGATGGGAATTCGATAAATTCCTCGTTTCAGTTCCCCCAGGGTTTCCTCCTCACGGAACTGCTCCTGAGAGGAGCATCAAGTCCAAGTGACTCACAAAGTCACAGCAGCGGCGTCGCTGAGTGAAGGGGGTGATGGCATGAGGGACACTCCAAAAACTTGGGTCACTCATGGATCACCCAGCACATCCCAGAAAATTCCAGTAAGGCCAAGGACGTATCCAGAGCTGGCTGCAGGACCTGAAGAAAGGTCTTGTGGCCGTGTCAGGGGCAATAAAAATAATATCAAATATCCAATGGTCGGGAAGGTGACAGCGACGATTCTCCCCCTCTGCTCTGGTTTTCTGAGATCCCATCTGGAGTTCTGTGTCCAGCTCTGGGCTCCCAGCAGTAGAAGGACGTGGTTCTGCTGGAGCAAGTCCAGAGGAGGCCACAGAGCTGCCTCGAGGGCTGGAGCCCCTCTGCTCTGGAGCCAGGCTGGGACAGCTGAGGGTGTCCAACCTGGAGAAGGGAAAGATCCAGGGAGACCTTCCAGTGCCTAACGGGGCTGCAGGAGAGCTGGAGAGAGACTGTGGAAAAGGGATGGAGTGACAGGACAAGCAGGAATGGCTTCCCACTGCCAGAGGGCAGAATTGGATAAGATATTGGGAAGAATTTCTTCCCTGGGAGGGTGGTAAGGTGCTGGAATGGAGTTCCCAGAGCAGCTGCAGCTTCCCCATCCCTGCAAGTGTCCGAGGCCAAACTGGATGGGGCTTGGAGCCACGTGGGACAGTGGAAGGTGTCCCTGCCCATGGTTTCCATGGAACTGGAGGATTTTTAACCTTCCAACCCAATCCATTCCAGGGTTATAATGAAGGCATTGCAAAACACCACCATGGCTGTGACAGGACCATCCCAGCTCCATCCATCTCCTCTTCCTCCCAGTGGCACATCCCTGGGAAGACCCCAGGACACTCCATTCCTCCATTCACAGGGGCTGCAATACCAAAGGATTTGGGGTTTCTTTGTCCCAGCTGAATCAGTCCCTTCAAAGACTTCTTTTAATTCCATATATATTCCCTATTTGTTATCTCTGGGTAATACATGGAGATACCCACACATCTATTTCCACATAGCTACACAAATAATTGAATATATATATATGCCCTGAGTATATGTACTGAAATACAAGATCTATATATTATTTAGAATAATAAATATTGATACATTTTATGCATAAATCTATATACTATCACCTGTATTCTCTGGGCCTTCTATATCCATCAATTATCTCTAGATACTATTGAATATATGCACTGAATATGTACATGGAATTATATATGTTCAATAACATCTAGATATATTCTATATATATATTATAATACCTAGAGTTAATTTATATGAGGCCCAGACACTATTTTTATTCTTAGCACTTCATATTATTTATATATTATGGAATATATAGAATATATATTGAATTACATATATTCAAAAATATATAAGTAACACATAAAATATATAGATATTATTTTCTATATATTATACATTTCATATTATCCTTAAGTCTAGTACAGGGGAGGGAAAAGTCAGGGGTTCTTCCAACATTCACCACTCAGATTTGTAGGGAAAGGCTGGGATGTGGCACAGGTGTGGAAGCACTCAGGACGTGGATATACAGATACATAAATTTATAGATATATAGATACTATATACAGACATATATATAGGATAAACATATTTAAATAGATATTTTAAGTTATAGCTATATATTATATGCAGATATATCCAGCTATATTAAACATATTCTGTATCTATAGAGATACATTTAATATCTGTTGAATATAAATTTACATATATGACATAATACATTATACTTTCACACAGACACGCACATATGAGATAATACATTAAATTAAACCTTTTTTTTGGCTGTAATGTCAGTAAAACCCAACCCTCCCCAAACCCTTACACAGCCCCAGGGGCTGCTCACACCACCTGAGCCTGACTCACAGTAGTTTAAGCTCAGTTTTAAGATCCAGCTGGTTGGATCCCCCAAATCCTCGGGATATTTTATTTTCCTGCCTTGCTGCTCTCAGCTCACCAAAGTGGTCACACACCTCCCTCTTCTTCAGAATTCCTTAGGGATGGCCAAGCTCCAAACTGAGGGGGCCTCCAAATGCAGACGCTGTATCAGAACATCCCCACTGAGGCAGGGAGTTGGAACAGGATGATTTTTAAGGTTCCTTCCAGTCCATTCCACAAATCTACGTTTTATTCAAGGTTTTTGGCAAACAGCACCAAAACTCATCCCATTCCCCAAAGGGAGTGGGGCTGAACCTCCCCTACTTTAGAGCTGTTGTATTTTTGAGGGAGACAAGTGACCTCTGGGTGGTCTCCAAGCAAAGCTTCTGCAGAGCATCTGCTCAGGCTGCCAAAGCCCCAGGGGCCACCAGACTGAAGCCATGGAATCATCACAGAATGATTTGGGTTGAAAGGGATCCTCAAAATCACCAACTTCCAACTCCCCTCCATGGGCAGGGCCACCTTCCAGTAGAAGAGGTCACTCCAAGCCCCATTCAACCTGGCCTTGAACACTTCCAGGGATGGAGAGATCCAACCAGGAGCTCAGTTTGAGCTCATTGGAGGCTTGGTCACCTCCATTTCTAACTTCTGGGTGGTGCAAATGTCCAAGCAGTGATGTCCCCTCATCCTTTTATATATATAAAGGAATATTTATTAGAATATTTATCATACTTATTATATCAGGCAGGATATTTATTACATTACAGCAGCCTTAAGGGATTTAAAATTAAAGGAAAATTATGTTTTATGTGGACAAACCATGCCCACACAGGAGAGCGAGGAGGGAACTCAACTTCCCAACCTCCCCTTGCAGGAACCCTTTATTTCCCTCTGAATCCAAGCTGTTGCTCCCAAGTGGTTGTGTGGCCCCAACACAGCCACCGGTGTGTGTGTCCCCCTCCCTCTTGGTGACATCCAAGCCGGGGGTGGCAGGGAAAAGCCACCAGCGAGGGCACGGAGCCGAACACCCACTCGCTTTTTCATCGGCGGCGGGATCCCAGGCCTCCGTGGAATTGTTACCCTAATGGAAAGGACAGCCTTTGGGAATGAACTGCATTGACAAAAGAGGATAAAATTAATGAGATAATAGCCGGGCCAAGGACCTGAAGAATACACTGGGCCCCTTGACACGAGGGCCTTGTAATTCCCTCTCCGCCGCGCATCCCGCGGATCTAAAGAGTCCTCCCGTCCGTCCACAAGGCCCCGCTCCGGCAGGAAATTTCATTAACGCTGGAAAATAGGAAAGGTATTAAGCGTGGATAATGAAGGCTAGAGTGTGAACAGTGCCTTAAGATAGTCTTCTTTCTAGCCTTTGTAATGGGAGGCATGAACTTTCCCTTCAAATCCATTTCTAATCCATTTGAAATACTACAGCAAATTATCTCCCCTTCAGCCCGAGAGCGGCCGGCCAATTTACTCCGAATAGAAGTGACAATGCTCCGGAATTTATCGCCATAACCTTGACTACACAAGGTTGAGGGTTGTCTTTCCCCCACCCCCAGGGTGGACAGCGGAAGAAAAATTTTTAATGAAGAGGGGGGTGGAGGAGCGACATAAAAATGTTTAAAAACAGCGGCGTAGCTGGCGCAGGCTCAACGCGGACTACAGGGAAAATCAGAGTCTGGTGCTAAAAATGTTACAAGGGGAAGTCCCAGGCTGATAAAACACTTAAGGGCCAGGTTGGATGGCGCTTGGAGCAACCTGGGCTACTGGAAGATGTCCCTGTCCATGGCAGGGATTTGGACAAGATGATCTCTAAAAGTCCCTTCCAACCCAAACCACTCCATGATTCTGTAGGATGAGGTTTGGGCTTTTCCAGTGCGCCTCCTGAAGCAGCAGCAACTTTGCCTCACTCTGAACATTTCCTGCTGCTGCTTAGTACGTGCTCACGTTGGCCAAGTCGGATTTCCCAGGATCAAACCTGGGACCCTGCTGTGGTCCTTCAGAGAATTCCAGAGGCATTTAGGTGGGAAAAGCTCTCCAAGATCATCCGGCCCAACCATTCCACCAGCACTGCCAAGGCCACTACTAAGTCATGTCCCAAAGTGCCACATCCACACAGATGTTAAATTCCTACAGGGATGGGGATTCCACCACTGCCTTGGGCAGCCAGCCCAACCTTTCCATGAAAGAAAGTTTCCCAATATCCAAATCAAACCTCTCCTGGTACAACCTGAGGCTGTTTTCCTCTTTTCCTGTCTCTTGCTCCCTGGGAACAGATCCTGATCCCCACCTGGATCCACCCTCTTGTCAGGGAGTTGTGGAGAGCCAGAATGTCTCCCCTGAGCCTCCTTTTATCCAGGCTGAGCCTCTTTCTCAGCTCCCTCAGCTGCTCCTGGTGCTCCAGACCCCTCCTCCAGCTCCATTCCCTTCTCAAAACCTGCTCAGAATGGAAGAAAACCACCAAAACCTCAGCCAGGAGCCAGCAAAGCGACACTGGGAAAATAATCCCCTCTTCAAATAATCTAAAAAAAGGGAGATTTCCAAGCCAACATGGAAAATGGAGGTTAAAAACAAGGGAATCTCTCCAGCATGCTCAGATTTAACACCCCCACCCCTCGTCAACACAAGACCACGTGAACCAAAAATCCCACCCAAACCCCCACGAAAATTCCCCTGCACCTGAAATATAAAATTTTCAGAGTATTTGACGTCTCTAAGTTGAACACAACCCCACGAGCAGAGCAGGAACACCCCGGCGGCGTTCCCAGCCGGCTGAAACGGAGAGGATTTCCCGGCGCTGGCGGCGATACAAGTGGCTCTTAAAGAATGGTTTCCTTTTACTACTGGATTTCTTCTTTGGGCTTAGCTTGTATTTTTTTTTTCCGAAAGTAATCCTTACATAGTCAGAAATCACATTTGCATGCTGGCATTGGAATCCCGAGGAAAGAGCGGATCATCGCGGGGGCAATGGTTACAGAAAGCAACAGGGAGCGAGGTGAGGAAGGAGGGAGCTCGTCCGCCACAAGCCTGGGAGGTGGCAATGGAAAATCCTCATTTGGGAGGGGAAAAAAAAACAACCCAAAATCACATTTTTCACAGTCATTCGTCATTCCTTAGCAAACAACACAGGATTTCGGGCTGAAAGTGTTCTTCAAATACACCAGGAATGCTCCAAGATGCCCCTTGGAAGCTTCTCCATTTCTATTCTCACCACCCAGACCCCTGAAGATCCCAGATCTACAGCTAAAAGTAAGAAATTCCCCTAAAATGTTTGATTTATGGGATTTTTGTCAACATTGATGCTTTCTCCTTAAAATAATAAAGGTCAAACCGCAAATAAACACTTTCTACATTAAGATTTAATTTATTTAAAGAACCTGATTGAGACAATTCAAATAATTCAGTCCACTGTTGATGGTATTTGAGGTTGGAAAAGTGATTGGAAATTAGAAATAGAAAGGGATGTGTCTTTTCCCAACACATATCCATAAATACAGAGGATCCATTAGTTTTAAATAGACAGTGACCAGCAAAAACACATTAATTTACCCATAAACAATTCTCTCCTTTCAATAATTACTTCTAATTATGAAACAAACACTTTAAAAACGCCCCTATTTTAATTTGGCTCAATTGAATCTGAATTTCCATTCAAATGCAGCTTAATGTTAATCTCAAGGAAAAAAAAAATAATAATCCAGCCCAGATCTCATTTAGCATTTTCAAAACCTGGGAAAAATTAAGAATTTCAATGAGCATCTATTAAGCTCCTTAATTACCTAAATAAAGATGTACCTTCCCAATAAATCCCTCTGACCTGGAAAGGAAAATAGTTGCAAATAAATTTAATGATTATCAACCAATAAAAAAGAGATTAAAAAAAAAACCAACAATTAGAAACATGGAATTACACCTGCAGTGAAGTGTTGTGGAGGGGTTTTTTGTGGTTTTCCCCAGTTTCCACATCCCATGAAGGATGCCTCTTCCCAATCCTTACATAGACTGCGTAATTTTTCAAATAATTCCACTTGGAAAGACCCGGGTATGAACAAAATATCCCGATCTCCTTGCAGTGGCTTCTCGAAGGGCTGTAAAATTTACAGGCAACTTTGGGCTCAGCTGAGGGGGAACATTCCACAGAATCACGGGAGGGTTGGGGTCGGAAGAGACCTTCAAGGTCATCCAGTCCCACCCCCTGCTACGGGCAGGGATGCCTTCCACTATCCCAGGTTGTTCCAAGCCCCATCCAGCCTGGCCATGGACACTTCCAGGGATGAGACAGCCACAGCTCCTCTGGAAATTCCATTCCAGCACCTCACCAATATATTTTTTTCCAATATCCCACTGCCCCCTGGCACTGGGAAGCCATTCCCTATGTCCTGTCCCTCCGTGCCTTGTCCCAAGTCCCTCTCCAGCTCTCCTGGAGCCCCTTCAGGCACTGGAAGGGGCTCTGAGATCCCCTTGGAGCCTTCCCTTCTCCAGGCTGGACATTCCCAGCTCTCCCAGCCTGGCTCCAGAGCAGAGGGGCTCCAGCCCTTGGAGCATCTCTATGGCCTCCTCTGGATTTGATCCAGCTCCACAGCCCTCTGTTGTTAGACCCCAGAGCTAGAGGCAGCTCTGCAGGTGGGATCTCACCTGAGCAGGGTGGAGGGGCAGAAATCCCTGCTCTCCTGCTGCCCATGCTGCGGGATGAGCCCAGGACACCGGGAATTTTTGGGTTCCAGCACATACAGATGAGGCACATTCAGTTTTGCAGCCACCAACACCCCAAAATCCTTCTCAGGGCTGCTCTCAATCCATTCCCCATCCAGCCTGGGACTGTCCTTGGGATTGTCCCATCCGCTTGCAGGACCATGGCCTTGGCTTTGCCGAGGTTTGCACCAGCCCAGCCTGTACCAGTCCCTCTGGATGCCATCCCTTCCCTCACGTGTCATTATTCCCTCACACTGGATTTATTGCCATTTCCCTCAGAAAGCCATTCAGCCATTTCCTTTCATCTCGCCACTCTGTCCATGAAAAGCCAGAGCTCCACACGGCACTTGGCAGCTCCTGCAGGGCTCATGATCCTGCTTGAAGCCAGAGAAAGCCCTGAAATCCTGCCAAAACCTTCCAAAAAACACAGGAGATCCAGTAACACCTCGAGGAGCTCAGAGCAGGGGGAGAGGAGAGCTCCTTTCCCTGCCCATTTCCTAAATCCCTACAATTGTTTGTAACCCAATTCATTCCTGCAGGAGACGGAGAGCCTGGATGCAAACCCGGTTCCATGTGCCAAGCACAAAAAACAGGGTAAGAATTTGCCTTGTGATCGGTTGTGCTGAAGGACTGTCATGGCTGGGCAAGGAGGGCAGGGACGGAACTGTCCTGGGAGAGCTGGGGGAGTCAAGCCTGGAGAAGGGAAGGACACAGGAGAAGAGTTTGGAGCCTCTTCCAGTGCCTAAAGGGGCTGCAAGAGAGCCGGAGAGGGATTTTGGATGAGGATACAGTGACAATGGGAAGGGCTTCCCACTGCCACAGGGCAAGGAAAGATGCGATACTGGGAAGGAATTCTTTCCTGTGATGGTTGGGGAGGCCCTGGCACGGGTTGTCCAGAGGAGCTGTGGCTGTCTCAGTCCTGAAGCATCCAAGCCCAGGTTGGATGGGGCTTGGAGCAACCTGGGATGGTGGAAGGTGTCCCTGCTCATGGCAGGGGGGTGGGACGTTCAAGATCCCTTCCAACCCAAACCCTGTGCCAGGGCCTCACCACATTCCCAGGGATAAAACTTTTTCCCAGTATCCCATCTAATTCTGCCTGCCTTCCTCCACCACTGCCTTGTTCCAGTGCCTGACAACCCTTTCCATGAAGAAATTCTCCCTGATTTCCAATCTAAAACTCCCTTGGCACAACCTCAGGTCATTTCCTCTTGTCCTCCCTGCTCCCTGACAGCCCAACTCCAAACAATCTCCTTGGTTTCTCTCCAGCCTTGGGCCTGTCCCCACCCACAGCAAGCCACCACAGGAGGATCCTCGGGAACAATTCCGACTTCTCCAGCAAAGTTTGCACAACGCAAAACGCCTCCCTGGAGATGAGACAAAGGACCCTCTGGAGAAGACAATTTCCCAACACAAGGCTGTGTTCAAGGTAGGTCAAGTCTCAGCCCGAACCCCCCTGCCAAGGTCCCGTTAAACCGCTTAGGCTGAGCCTGAGAATGGAAATGCTGACGGTCCCTAATACTCGGCTTTCCATCCCGCTGCTCTAATGCTGGCAGCGGATCAGTGATTACACCGGGAAGACCGGGAACTATTGTCCCGTTAATTAGATTCCTTTTACCCCCATTAGCTCAGGCGATTGGACAAAGTTCATTAGGGTTTAACTCTGATTAGCTGAAACGGAGCTTGCAGCTTGCGGCGTTCCAGGCAGGTGTTGCCGGCTTTAGTGGCTCCGTTTGGGAAGCTCCAGGACCTGTGTCCACGTGGATTAATCCTTAATCCCTCCCAGACAGTGTCCTACCACCCTCAGTGATGGGCTAAAACCAGAGGGAAAGTGAGAGCAGCTCCTAGACCTTCCCCTGTCCTGGCACAGAAGTGATATTCTTCCCTCTGCTCATCCCTGTAAATCCCATTTCAGAGCTCTGGATGTGCTCCAAGCGCCGGAATATTCCAGGAAGGCTAATTGCTGAGGATCATTCCAATGCTGTGTCCGTATCCCAACGCAAACAGCTCCAACCCTGAATATTTATCACAATAATCAGTCAGACACGGAGCCAAATCCCACTGGAGGCTTTCCCTCCTGGCCCGCTTTCCAAAAATACCCGGGATAATTGCTTTTTCCAAAGGTATTTTCCCTTTAAATGCTCTTTTCCTCATGCAGGAAATGGCAATAATACTACTAAGAGCCAGAACAGCTGATACATTTTAATTAAAGCAAGTATTTTGGAAAAGGAACAGGATTCCATGGAAAAAGAGGAACTCCGAGTGAAAGAGGTTAAAGAAGTTCAGCGGGGCTGTGCTGAAGGGAATTATCCGCTGGGAAAACTACTGGCTGCCTCTGGGAAACTCCATGCCCACAGCTTGGACTAGGGGTGGATACACATCCACAGCTGATACATTTTGAAAGCTAAACTTAAATTTGATTAATTAATTAAAATTTAAATAAAATTTAGCTACAAAGGCAGAGAAAACCATGTATAAATGATTTTTTCCCCCTTAAGAACTGGTTTTCCTGACATTATACTACACTTCAGGAATAAATAAGAAATTCAGATGTTGACTCCAAGCTTATTTCTCCAAATTTCAAGCAGGTGGTTGCATATCCAAGGATTTAACTCGTCTTGTGGTCTCCCTGTCATTTATAAGCTGACCCACAAAACAACTGGAGCAGCGTTATCAGCTCTGATTCCTTGGCATACATTCTCAGCATCCCTGTAATTCCATGATCCAGTAAACATTTACAATTATCAATGCTGTCCTGGCCTGCATAAGTGTATACATAACGTATATGGAATCATGGAATCATTTAGCTTGGAAAAGACCTACAAGATCATGAAGTCCGACCTGTGACTGATCCCAAACTTATCACCCAGACCAGAGCACTGAGTGTCACCTCCAGGCATTCCTTGGACACCTCCGGGGATAGGGACTCCACCACCTCCCTGGGCAGCCCATTCCATGAAGAAATTCCTCTTGATGTCCAGCCTGAACCTCTCCTGGGGTAGTTTGAGGCCACTTCCTCTTGTCCTGTCCCTTATTCCCTGGGAGCAGATTCCAACCCCCACCTGGATCCACCTCCTCTCAGGGAGTTGTGCAGAGCCAGAAGGTCCCCCTTGAGCTCCCTTTTCTCCAGGTGGACCCCCCCAGCTCCCTCAGCCACTCCTGGTGCCCCAGGTTCTTCCCAGCTCCATTTCCTTCCCCGAACAGATTCCAGCCCTTCCATGACTGTCTTGTGAGGGACCCAAAATTCCCACTGGGACTGGAGGTGCCCCAGCACTGCCAGAACAGGGGGGATGGCCACTGCCCTGGGCCTGTGGACACAAAATGGCTGCTAGAGGCCTCCGTACCCACCTGGCCCCACATTTAGCCACTGCCACCAGCATCTCCAAGTCCCTTTCCATCTCTCCAGCCCTTTATCCACAAGACTGGAGCATTCCATGCAGTTGTTGTGATCCAAGTGCTGGCTCCAACACTTGGCTTTGTTGACCCTCACACGGCTGGAGTTGGCCCATCCACCCAATTTCTATCTACACATAAAATACATATTATATATATTTTATAAATGTAGACATGCATATTTAATAAATGCGGATCTATAAAGATTTGGATCTGCTTCCAAGAGAAAGAGAAAAAAAAAAAAAGGTCCAACACTTCTGAGAGCTTCAGTCCATCAGATACTCACCAGGAAGACACTTAAAGGAACTCAGCTCCGACTCAGAATATATGGAATGGATAAAAATGATTCAAAGGCCCCCATCAAGGGGCAGGGGGTTGGTTCCTTGTCCTAATTGCATTGCCTACATTCCAAAGGATATCGCTCCATTATTAAAGGGTCGGGACCATTTTATGTGCTCACATCTCTTCAATTGGAATTTGGATCAATGGATGCATTACAAGCTTTGCCTTTAACAGCCTAATAAACAACAAGATGGAAAGGAAAATTCACTGGAAGATGACGCTTTTAAAAATCCATTTCCAGGGGAGAAAACGGGACGTGGTGAAGGGGGGTGCAAATGAACCAAAAAGCTGGAAATAAAGTTGAAAAGGTCAGGATAAACCTAAGAAAAAAAGGGAATTATGCCCTTCTGTCCCACTTAGGTGAGACCACACCAGCAGAGCTGCCTCCAGCCCTGGGGCTGACATCAGGAGGATGTGGAGCTGCTGGAGCAATTCCAGAGGAGGCCATGGAGATGCTCCAAGGGCTGGTGCCCCTCTGCTCTGGAGCCAGGCTGGGAGAGCTGGGAATGTCCAGCCTGGAAAAGGGAAGGGTCCAGGGAGACCTCAGAGCCCCTTCCAGTGCCTGAAGGGGCTCCAGGAGAGCTGGAGAGGGGCTTGGGACAAGGGATGGAGGGACAGGACAAGTGGAATGGTTTCCCACTGCCAGAAGGCAGAGTTAGATGGGATATTGGGAAGAAATCCCTTCCTGGGAGGATGGTGATGCCCAGAGAAGCTGTGGCTGCCCCTGGATCCCTGGAAGTGTTCAGGGGAGGGCTGGATGGGGCTTGGAACAACCTGGGATAGTGGAAGGTGTCCCTGCCCATGGCTAGGGTTTGGAATGGGATGATATTCCCTTCCAAGCCAAACTGTTCCATTATTGTATAATGTGGATGCTTCCTAGAAACAGACAACAAGCTACATTTATAAAATAAATATTAAAAAAATTATCAGTAAAGAAAATTAATTTATCAAAAAATAAAATAATAATTGAAATAATAAATAAAGTAAAAGCCCTGGCAGCATTTGCACTTCTAAACAGCCCAGAGGTGTTTTTTAGCAGGGATTGTGGGGGGAAATTTAGGCAAGGGTTGGGTTATACAGGATTTTTATCGCTCCATCAAAATTTGGTACATCGTGTTCAACATGCACCTAAAGACCAAACAAATTAATTCTTGCTCTCTCATTAAGTCCAAATTAGCCCTTCCCACACCAGACTCGTACAGAGCTGCTTCCCTCTGCTGACACCAGACCCAGAGCAACTCCCCACCTCCCAAAAACCTCCCAAAAATCCCCAAGTCAACCAAAAAAAATTTAGGAAAACTTCCTAAATGAACCCAAAACTTGCCCCCAGCTCGTAGTACTGATCCGACACTCTACATGGTGGGATGTAACTTCCAAGGCAACTTCCACGGCATCATCATCCCCCTCTTCTCATTTTTCCATGGAGAAGTGGATGGAAAAAGATTTTCATGAAGCTCTAGGGCATCATTACCTGCTCTGGAACCCCTCTCACCAGCAGGGAGGTACCACCAGCACCTCTAACTCATCTTCCCACTGAGGGTTTAGTCCTCACAAAGCTGCTTAGACTTCCCAAGGACTCCCAGGTATCTCCATGGGGAGTATCTCCACTCCAGTACGTCCACAGAAAATCCTAAAATGTCACCTTCTGAACCAAAGTTGGATATGACTCCTGACTGAAGGGAAAAACAAGGAACAGCCAGATGTGCTTCTGAATTTATAAACAGTCAACACTGGAACAAATGGATAAAGCAACAGCTGGAAGAGCTAGGGAGGTTTTTGGCATCCCACAGAACACCAAAAGATGGAGGAACACTTTTCCTGGGACTCCTGAAGAGCAGAAGTTGTGAAGTTCACCATTATCCAGAGCACCGGGAAAAACAAGCCCTCACAGCACTTACGCCAAGCTGATTTCCCTGGTTTTCACAGACGGGGAATAAAGACAAATCTTCCCTTGGGAAGAACAGCATGGATACCCACAAGCCAGGGATCTGCTGAGGGCTCTCCAGGAGCTGGGAGTTGGCCACCTCACCACATGCCCTACATAGATTTCCATCCACATCATTAGGAAATGTCTTTTCTCCTCTTATCCAACCCCAAATAATCATCCTAAACATCCCTGTGACCAGAGGACCCCATATCCCAGGTTGGGACTCTGGAGGGAAGAAATCAAATCCACGACTTCAACATTCTGCATCCCTGTAATCAACACTAAGCCACTGAAACTGATCAGCCCCGCTCTGATGTTGTCCCAAAGACGGGCCATGAGCTGGGAATGGTGTGAATTGTGGGAATTGCTCTTCTCCCTATCCCCAGCAGAGCCACGGACCACAACCCAACTGGACCCAAGACCGGCATGATCCCATCCCACTGATGGGGAAGAGGATGGAAAGCAGAGCCTGGAGAAGAAGACAGTGAGATGGCTGTAATTTATACTCTCCTGCCTCTACTTTATGGCTTTCTTAATTCGGCTCCTGCTACTATTAATGTAGTTAATGTTGAGATTATATCTATTTTCTGGCGTCAGGCAGTGATTTATCCGAGCCATTTTTCCGCAGCCGGCTCCCACGCTGTTAAATCAAGCGACTGCCAATTAAGTGCTGACTGGGGAAGTGGATGCAATCTTAACAGAGATCTAACCACAAATTAATCCGGGCGTTCCAGTTTGCGGGGACGAAGCGCTGAACCGCGCCGAGCCGGGGAAACAGGAAACAAAAACAACAAAACAACGGGGAAAAAATAAAATCCACCACTGACTTGGAGAAGAAAAGGCAGGAGTCGCCCTTTCCAGTGGGATGGTGCTCATCAGTCAAGCTTTGGGGGGGGTCATTGCTTTTGGGGCCATCACCTAGCAATGAAAACCAGGCAGCAGGAGGAGCATGGACTGGGAATTCAAGGGTGAGTTTGGAAATATTTATTTGGCAGACTAAAGGTGGGAATGGGAGCTCTTTGATCCACCACCAACTCCAGGTATCCCAGAGTTCATGCAAGATCAAGTTGTCTCCAGGTTTGTAGGAGAGTCCAATCACCTGCCCAGGGTTAATTTTGGATGTGAAATCATAAGATCCTGGAATGGTTTGGGCTGGAAGAGACCTTAAAGATCACCTCATTCCAACCCCTCTGCTGTGGGCAGGGATACCTTCCATTAGACCAGGTTGCTCCAAGCCTCATCCAACCTGGCCTTGGACACTTCCAGGCATGGAGCAGCCAAAGCTTCTCTGGACAAATATCAAATTCCTCTGAATGTCCCAGTGCCCCAAGACAGGACGTGCCACGATCAACAACAGCAATGCCCAGAGGTTTTCAGGAGAGATCACGGAATGATTGAGGCTGGAAGGAATCCCCGGAAGTCTGCTGAAGCAGAGCCATCCAGAACCAGCTGCCAACCACCAGGTCTAGATGACAGCTTTAAACTGGCAGAGGGAAGGATTAGATGGGATATTGGGAAGGAATTCTTCCCTGGGAGGGTGCTGAGGAGCTGTTACAGAATTCCCAGAGAAGCTGTGGCTGCCCCTGGATCCCTGGAAGTGTCCGAGGTCAGGCTGGACGGGGCTTGGAGCATCCTGGTCCAGTGGAAGGTGACCCTGCCCATGGCAGGGAGTGGAACTCGATCATCTTGGAAGTCCCTTCCCACCCAAACCCTTCTATGGCTTTCATATACATTAGGGGGGAAGATCTCACACCAAAACTTGAGAGGTTCTGGGGTTCACCGGTATCTTGGTGGGACAGGCTAGGCTCCATCCCCTTGGATGCATCTGGATACCAGCTCACATATTTGCACATCCCTTTGCCAGGTAGGTACCAAAATGCCCAAGGAGCATCTCCATGGATGTCACTGTCTGCAGGAGGACACAGCATGTCCACGTTCAGGAGGTTCCCCTTGGGCAGGTGGCCACCAGGAACCACAGAAACTACTCCAAACCTGTCGCCCTGCTTTCAGAAAGAGGCAGAACAGCTCTGTTCCTCCCCAGCCTGCGACTCGACCATTAGAAATCCTTCCCTGCATCCATGATTTGCCTTGGGAGCCGTAAGGAAATGCAATACATGACACTGAGTGTGATTATTAATAATGGTAAGGAGTTGTTGAGTCGTTGAGGTAACAGCTCATGATAAGTGGGGAACATTTTTATGGTCCTTGAATATTGAGCAGGATTTTAAAAAAATTAAAAATAATAGAGTAGGAGGAAATCCAACCCATACATACAGGGCAGTATGGGAATTATGAAGATCATGGTGTTATGGCCACCCCAACGGCCAGGGATTAAATCAACGGACAAGAATAAACAAGTAAGGCTGCAGTGTGTCCTGACAGGTGAAAAGGGACCTTTGGGGAAGATGGGAGCAATTCCTGCCAGCTGCAGAAATCCAATCTGAGAGAAAGACCATCCAGAGCTCCCATCATAAATACTAAAATAACAAGGACAAACGACTCTGTGCCTCCATCACAATAAAAGGAACCTGTCCCTGAAGAAGAGAAGGCTCCAGGCAGACCTCAGAGCCCTTCCAGTGCCTGAAGGGGTTCCAAGAGACCTGGAGAGGGACTTTGGACAAGGAATGGAGTGACAGGATACAGGGAATGGCTTCCCACTGCCAGAGGGCAGGGATAGATGGGATATTGGGAAGGAATTCTCCTAGGTGGCACAATGGGAGCGACCACCTGGCAATGCGTAAGGAAAATCTCCAGCTTCCTGCTTTGCCTTGGGAATCCCAAAGTGGTTCCCTGGCATATGAGACAACCCACACCACCAGAATGCAGTGATGGGAATGGGATGATACTACAAACCCAAATATTTGGCAATGTGTGCTGAAACCTGGAAATTCCTCCGTGTCCTGGGCTCATCCCAGAGTTTGGAAAGCAGGTGAGGGAGGGATTCTGCCCCACTCAGGCAAGGCTCCACCTGCAGAGCTGCCTCCAGCTCTGGGGTCCAACATCAGAAGGACATGGAGCTGCTGGAGCGGCTCCAGAGAAGGCTGTGGAGATGTTCCAAGGGCTAGATTCCGCCTGCAGGGGCTCCAGGAGAACTGAAGAGGGACTTCGGCCAAGGGATGGAGGAACAGGACAAGGAGGAATGGCTTCCCACTGCCTGAGGGCAGGTTTAGATGGGATATTGGGAAGGAATTCTTCCCCTGAGAGGGTGCTGAGGCCCCGGCAAAGGTTGCCCAGAGAAGCTGTGATTGCCTCTGGATCACTGGAAGTGGCCAAGGCCAGGCTGGACAGGGCTTGGAGCAATCTGGGATAGTGGAAAGGAATCCCTGCCAATGGCAGGGGGTTGNCATCAGAAGGACATGGAGCTGCTGGAGCGGCTCCAGAGAAGGCTGTGGAGATGTTCCAAGGGCTAGATTCCGCCTGCAGGGGCTCCAGGAGAACTGAAGAGGGACTTCGGCCAAGGGATGGAGGAACAGGACAAGGAGGAATGGCTTCCCACTGCCTGAGGGCAGGTTTAGATGGGATATTGGGAAGGAATTCTTCCCCTGAGAGGGTGCTGAGGCCCCGGCAAAGGTTGCCCAGAGAAGCTGTGATTGCCTCTGGATCCCTGGAAGTGGCCAAGGCCAGACTGGACAGGGCTTGGAGCAATCTGGGATAGTGGAAGGGAATCCCTCCCGATGGCAGGGGGTTGAAACGAGATGATCTTAAAAAGTCCTTTCCAACCCGTATAATCTGACGATTTCATGATTTTTCAAAGCAATTAAAAATCCTGAAGTGGCTGAAGTGCACACGAGGACTCCACGAGGCTCTGGGGGAGCCTTCACCCATTTTTGCCAGTCTCCCATGGAATCTCTGCCCCGCTCTGGAACTCCCAGTGCTTTCCATGTGCTGCGATGCTGCACATTTATCCTAGCTTTACGCTCAAATTAAGTCCTCAAATACCATCAGGGAATACTTTAAGCAGGACTTCAGAAAGTCCTTATTAATCTTAGCATGAAAATAATACACATTCATCTCCAGCAATAGGTGAGCCAGCAACCTGATGAATACATTACCCTAAGGTTTTGCATTAAAAAGGATAAATTCCGTGAATTTAGCTGACAAAAACCCACTCACACAAAGGGATTCCAGGTCACCTTCACCACGATGGTGTCGATTCTACTGCAACCAATTGGTGAGATTAGCTCTGAACCACTGGGGGAGAAGGGGCTGATGAGTTTGAATTACGCAGGCAGACTAAAAACTATTGATTATTGTAAAGTTGGTTTACTACCACCCTTAAACCTGGCCTAAAAGCTGTATTTAAACCACTGTTTAATTATGTAAGTTGGCTCCACAGCAGTGGGGTTTTTAGCTCTTCCTTTTCCAATTTGAAGCCTCATCCAGGTTCTTCCTGGTCACATCATCAGTTATTTTTGGGGAAATCCACCACAGGTTAACTGCTGCACAAAGCGTAACGTGAAGAACATCTTGGCCCCAAGATTCAGCGTCATAACTCACCCTTGGAACCAGGTCCTCGGCCAAATCCTCTGCTCCACTGACAATGTGCTTTAAATCACATTTTAACATTGATCCAATTAATGCAGCTATTGCTAAACCAGACAGTTTCTGAATCTCCTCCTGAGCACTGCATGTTCTCGGTTGGGTTTGAAAGTGGTCAAAAAGTTGAGGTCAATCCCAACTTTTCTCTCTTTTCATCTTGATGGCACCCGAAACCACATGAAGGTGGTTCCTTCCCCAATAATTAACCCCCAAAAGTGACAATTCTCAACTGTAGGGATGCTCCCCTAGGCATGATTTGTTTTATCTCTTTCAAATCCCATCAGAATATCCCGGATCTGCCCACGTCCCGCCCTCTGTGTCCTCAGGACAGCGGGTTGGGGAAGGAGCTTGTTCTGATTTTCCTGATCCTGACCTCATGTCCTTCTAGTGAGGAGATGCCAGGAGGAGCGTGGCGAGGAGCTCACACTCCAAAGGGCTCAGCAGGAGACAGTGGGGATGGAAAGGTCCAACAATGGGATGGGAAAACTCCTGAAATGGGCTCATCTATGGATGAGCAACATCCCAAGCCCCCAGTCCAACCACCAGGAGCTCTGGCTGCACCAGTGGCGTTTTCCTGAAGCTTATTTAACCCCCTCCCTACACGGATTGGCTCCAACACCTCCTCACAATGTTGAAGCAACGCTCTGTGAGTTGTCTGAGTTGGTTCTATTGGAAGTTTTGCCATGGGAATGTCCATCACAGATGACCCCAAGTGACCACAGCTAACAAGACCCTTCCACCATTGGAATTACACCCATGTCCCTCTTCCCAGACCTCTCATCCTGCTTCTCATGACTCACGGAAACAGATCCCTGGAGCTCAAGCAACATCCAACGACCCACCGGTAGGAGAAGCCCCTTTGAGCAGGATGAACCAGCTCCATTTATCCCACCTGTCATGCCACAGCTGAAAAATCAGAGGAAGAGATCTCAGCGTCTCAAAATGAAAAAAAATCCCGACGTACAAAATCCTTTGAAAGCGGCTCCAAATTAAGAGCTCCATCGAGGCTGTCAAGCCCCTGCGAGCTGAGTCTACAGCACCTTCCCTGGGAAGAGGGAGCTCGGCCCATTTATTTGGATGATGAAAGCAAAGGGATCTAAAAATTGCACTCCTTCGTTAATGAGCAGCCGAAGGGATCTGTAAGCATAATTCCAGAGGCTGGTAATATTTTATATAATCGGCAAGTGGTTTAAATTGAAAAGCCCCAACTGAATCAATATTTACTGCATTGAAACGAAATGAATAGTAATAAGTCACTAAGCTCCCTGTCCTGTTTCATAAAATAAAAAATTATAAAAATGAGCACAGGCGCGGAGCGACCATCGCATCAACTTTTACGGCACTCGGGGAGTCGTAACCGACTGTTCTCATCAAATTCAAATTGTAAAAAACCTGCCCAAGGAAGCTTCACTTCAGCAGCGCCAACAGGAAAAAAAAAAGAGGGGAAAAACAGCAGGCGAGAGTTTCACCAACGCAGGCAAAAAGGCTCCCAAAAGAGCACCCCCCGGGCAGGCAGAGCATTCTTGGATGCTCCACGAAGTGCATCCTACTGGATTTCACACGGAGGATTTGCCAAGATGCCCTCCCAGATGGATCCCAGCCTCCAGAGGATTTTGCCGCAGCTCTGGATGCGGCCAATGCAACCCCCGCCCTCCCTCACGCTTGCAAGTTGGCTGGTGTCACCTGTGCACAGGTGGGAATGATGCAGATCCACGAGGAGCTGCCCACCCTGGGACTGGAAAGCAGGTCCAGGGTCAGATTCATCCTGCCTAATTCTCTGTCCATCCACAAGGCCATGGATGACACAGGATTAATGACAGGGATTACTAACAGGGCACATCCAATCAGTCCTGCTGGATTGAAACAGACTGCCTGGAGAGGGTGTGGACTTCCCCATCCCTGGAAGTGCTCAAAGCCAGGTTGGACAGGGCTTGGAGCAACCTGGGCTAGTGGAAGATGTCCCTGTCCTTGGCAGGGGGTGAAACTGGATGGTCTTAACGGTCCCTTCCAACCCAAATCATTCCACGATTCCACGATTCTAATCCCACATCTTCACATGTTGTACATTTAAGTCCTTTTTTCTTCCTCCTAATTCATCAGCGCTTTTTTCTTAAAAACCCAGGAGTTCAGCAAAACAAACACTGAAGAGATGGAGCATGTCTGGAGAAGGGAACAGAGCTGGGGTAGGCTCTGGAGCACCAGGAGTGGATGAGGGAGCTGGGGGGGCTCAGCCTGGAGAAAAGGAGGCCCCGGGGGGACCTTCTGGCTCTCCACAACTCCCCGACATGAGGGTGCAGCCAAGTGGGGTTTGGGATCTGTTCCCAGGGAACCAGGGACAGGACAAGAGGAAATGGTCTCAACCTGGACCAGGAGAGGTTCAGGATGGACATCAGGATGAATTTTTTCATGGAAAGGGTTATCAAGCCCAGGCACAGCTGCCCAGAGCAGGGACGGAGTCACCACTCCTGGAGGGACTTAAAAACAGTGTGGATGTGGCACTTGGGGACATGGTTTAGTGACGACCTTGGCAATGCTGAAGGAATGGTTTGACTCAATCAGGGCTTACCCAACCTCAATGATTCCATGATTCCACACACTGATTTGGGTTGAAACAGCATTATTTTAGGTGCAGAAGAGATCAGGAATTTGTTAGAGGGAGGGAACAGGAGAACACTCCCTCTGTCTCCCACAACTCCCACAAAGTTCCTTCCCGTGACACAAATAACATTTCCCCTTTGCCCCCTTTTATCCTTGTGTTTAAAAAGGAATTTAAAGCAGCAGAGACATCGCCTTCAACACTCCCTGCTCCTCCTTATTGAGCCTTAAAACCTTTTCCCATATAAAATATCCTGAACTGGAACAGCTCTGGGGTTTCCCTGGAGATTCACCCCTCATTGCCTGTGTTTACATCCTCCTTTCCACACCAGAGGATGGCAGGAACACAGACCTGGATTCACTACCAACAGTTCTAGAAGTAATTATTAAATCTCCACTAATTTGGGGAAGGGGGGTGGGAATTAAAGGAAATTATTTGCAATCAAAACGTTCTTTCAGCTTGGAAAACCTTTCTTGCTCACGGACAGGTGGCCGCGGGATCCGTGCCAACCTCGGGAATCCCTCTGCTCTTTTTTTCCCCACTTTCCCAGCTTTAACAGCTGTGACCTCTCAGACCTCCCCGTATCCTCCTGCAAATCCTCCTTCCAGGCGAGCCCAAAGGGCAGCAGGAGCTGCAGATGCTGCCGAGCCCGACTGGCACCTGGGGATGGATGGATGGATGGAGCAGGAGCAGGGAAGCTGCCGGATGCAGATGGTCGGCTCTGCCGGTGCCAAGGGCAGCGGCGAATCCAGCCTCAGGCTGAAATCCACGCAGAGGTGCCAGGATCCAGCCCCGGAAGGAGAGACTGGATGGTCCTGCATCATCCACACGATTCCCTGATGGAATAAAACCGAGGTTTGGAAGGGAACACAATGGCTTCGTCCCAAAGGGAGCTCCGTCAGACAGAGAAATTGGGTGTAGGAAGAGGAAATCTCAGTGCTCTGCTGGGGAGAGACCAGACCTGGTAGGAGGGATATTAGTCGGTATTAACGAGCTAATTCCAATTATTTCCAAGGCAGCAGAAGGAAGTAAACACCCAGGGACTGAGAAAGCTGATTACATATACCCAGAACAATCTGAGTTGGAAGGGACCTTAAAGATCATCCCATTCCAACTCCCTGCCATGGGCAGGGAACCTTCCAGTAGATCTTCCACACATTATGTAGGTTTTGGATATGAATATATAATTATTTAGGAATTCTTCTCCATGTTGAGTACAACAGATACTTAAACTCAACTGGAAATTTCATTAACTCAGCCCAAGGCCTAATTTGACCCGTGGGAGAGATGTACAAATGCCTTCCTTCCTTTCCTTCCTTCCATTGCATGAAGCCCTTTCTAGCTCCTGGAAAACAGATCCTGCTGCCCAGTGAAGCTCTCGGAGATCTTATTTAGGATCCCTCTGCATTTGCCAATCCAGGAGTTTTCTCCAGCTTTTTTAGAGTATTTTATATCTATTTCTGGGGATGTTCCTGTGCAGGGCCAGGAGTTGGATTTGATGATCCTTCCAGCTCAGGATACTCCCTGATTTCTCCCACTAGGATGAAACAGATGGATCCATCCTTCAGCCTGAAAGAAGCCTAAATGTTTACTTAGCCTGGACAGAATTAATCAGTGGAAAATGATGCTCCAACACTTGCCAAGTGACCTTTTTTGCCCCTAAAAACTGGATTGCTCATTCCCGAGCTCTGAGACCTGCCCGGGCACAGCCCAGAGCTCAGCCCAGATGCTGGCACCAGTTGGACTCGGCTCAGTGCAGCAGTTCATGGAAAAGTTTAAAGGAATTTCTCCTAATTTTATCCCAATTTTATCAGGATAAGAAGCAATTCAGGGGATTGTGGAGCTGCCATTCAGCCATGTCCTGCTTCCCCCTTTCTCCTTTTTTGGGTGCTTCTTCCTTTAAATCCCAACTTTCACACTGGAATTGGCACAGGAAAATATTGGGATTCGATCTGCTAAAAGCCTGGAGAAGTTACAACCCTTTGTAGTGAAAACCATCTGGGAAAAGGGTGGAAAAAAAGCAGCTCTGCCATTACTAATCTCTTATTAGAGTAAATACTTAGGAATTAAATACATTCCTCACTCCCACAGCTGTCATAGTCAGGTGAAAAAACAGTGAGTGTGTAAATATCCAGCACTGGAAAATATATTCCAAATGGGATGCAGTTAGGAGGGATAATTAGCCTTCGAAAACCACTTCTGAAGGGTCCAAACCACTTCAAAATGAGTTTTAAATACAGCATGTGGCCAATTTGGAAAACTTTATCCACAGGGAGATTTCATCTGGCCAAGCTACTCCACTGCTGTTGAAGCCTAGGTTAGAAAAGGTGAATAATATCCCATAAAATTTATCTTATTTAAAATTACAGCTGGTGTTTGGGGAATTTGGATAGAGAAAAGGAAAAGCTGAACCTGGAACTTCATAGTCCCATAAGAGTTTTTATCCTGGAGCATCTGGGCAGGAATAAATGGACGCCCTGGGACAGAGGGAGCAGCACCAAGAGGGTTAAAGGGTTTTAGAGACGGGCTCTGAATCCCAACAGAACCATGCTCAGTCCCTGGGGGACTGTGAACAGGATGTATCCCAAGACTGGATGAGGAAGGATCAACCCTCTGCTTCCTTCCCAGGGCATCTGCCCTGGTTGCCCAGAGCCCATCCCAGACCCTGCGCGCCAATCCATAAAAAACAGCATTACAGCCGTAATTAACATTTTTTATGGATTTGTGGAATGTTTTGGGTGGAACGAGACCTTAAAGACCATACAGTTCCAACCCCACGCGATGGTCAGAGACAACTTCCATTATCTCAGGTCACTCCAAACCCCGTCCAACCTGGCCTTGGGACACGTCCAGGGATGAGATAGCCACAGCTTCTCTGGGAATTCCATAGCAGCTCCTCACCACCCTCACAGGGACGAATTCCTTCCCAATATCCCATCTGTCCCTGCCCTCTGGCAGTGGGAAGCCATTCCCTCTGTCCTGTCCCTCCATCCCTTGTCCCAAGTCCCTCTCCAGCTCTCCTGGAGCCCCTTCAGGCACTGGAAGGGGCTCCAAGGTCTCCCTGAAGCCTTCTCTTCTCCAGGCTGGACATTCCCAGCTCTCCCAGCCTGGCTCCAGAGCACACAGAGAATTTTTGAATTTTTCCACCATGGCATGGGAAGGACCATCTCCAATCCGGTGTCCCAGCACCTGGAGATGGCACCCAACATTAGAGAAGACTTCTTGGGTTACCTGAGCTCACATTTTCACCTCTCCCACCTGAGTTCCTGCGCCAGATGATCCATCCCTGACCCAAAACCGCTGATCCACAGCTGCAAACTCCCAACTTTTAATCCCTCTAAAGCTCCTTGCTAAGGATGTTCCACTTTTCTCTGACAGCTGCTGGACTTGGAAAGCACAGAAAGGCCTCACAAAGGAGGAGGGAAAAAATCCTGGCTGATGAAAACCGCTCCTGAGCAAATCCTCCTCGAGCGGCCCGTGCATGTGCTCCCAGCCTACTGAAAACACTAAGGAAAACAAATGAACCCAAAATTCCAGGGGAATGGAACGGTGGGAGCAGCCAGGCAGGAAGACGTTGCCCGGGAGCTCCTTGAGAAGTGGCATCACCACAAGCACCTCTGCTCTGTGACACAACAGAGGCGATGCCCTCCAGGCTGGTTTTTGTCCCTGTGGGAATCTTTCCGCTTGGTTTGCCCAGCCCTGCAGGCTGGGAATGCTTGTGGAGCACCCCGACAGGACTGGGAGAGGGTTCCTCACTCCAAACCGCTCACAAGGTCGCTGCACCTCTCCAAACAATCATTTCCTGGAATGCAGGTTCTCCTTTTTTTATCTCCCTTGTCATCTCAGTTCAGCTTTTTCCGTAGGATCCTTTGGTTGCAAACTCCATCAAGGTTCCAGAATCTCCCTGTTCGCGACCCACAGCATCCCAAAAGTAGTGGGGACACTTCAGAGTAGACCTGGAGAGCCAACGCGGTGCCGGGGATCTGAAATACACACTGCAAATCAAACACGTTCCAACAAAACCACATCCTTTGCTTTGCTCCTGCCTGGCTTTGACAATCCGAAGTCCACCAGGAGCTGCTGGACATCCTCAGGAATGGTTTTATCTACCAGGGCTTGCGTTTGAACCTCCAGGACTGGTCTGTGAAGCCCAACAACTGAAAATGTCTCACTCAGGAGACCAATTTCGAAACTCTGTTCTGACCCAGGTGAAAATCCCACTGAGGATGCCGCCGACTCCAGTCGGGAACGGTGACACCACGCTCTCCGACAGTGATTTTGCACCATCAAATTTGGTTTGGGATGGGGGGAAAATGAGACAGAAGGAAGACACTCCAGTTATGTTATCCAAGCTATGGACCGGATGACTTCCAGGTGATTTCCATCCGACCTGGGCATCTTAGGAGGATTTTTTTTAACAAAAAAAGAGTGAAATTGGAATAGGCTGCCAGGGAGATGGTGGAATAACCAGCCTTGGAGGTGTCCAAGGAACAGCTGGACATGGCTCTCAGTGCTCTGGTCTGGGTGACAAGGTGGAGATCGGTTGCAGGTTGGACTTGATGATCTTGGAGGATTTTTCCAACCTAAATGATCCTGGGATTTTGTGATCTCACGCCAAAGGGTGCAGCAAATCCAACATCTCACGCAGCAGGAGGCTGGTGCCATGTTGGGAGCTCTCAACGGATTGCGCTGGAAAAGCCTTTCCAGATCATCAAATCCAACACAGCACCAGCATGGGATGAGGACGCAAGATTTCCCAGGAAGAAAAAAATCCAGTTTATAGAACTCTGGGCTCCAGGCTCCGGGGAAGAGCTGATCCAAGATCCACACAACACCCTGCCGAGTAAATAAGCCCCCACTGTCCCCGGGATCGGATGTGGCAGTTTTCTTTTTAATGGAATCCATTCGAAACGCGACGACTCCATTAACCAAAATTAAAAAAGGAAAATCCCATTATTCCTAAGGATGTTCATGTGCATTTAGAGCTGGTCATTAACCCCTGAGTCCCGCTTTTATTTTGGTTTCATTACTTCCTCTGAAGTGGAGCTCGATTACTGCGGCTGACCCAGGAGGAGGGAACGGGAACGCTTCCCCCCAGTGCTGGCAGCCTGGAATTCATGGAAAAGCAGGAAAAATCCAACCTCCCAGCAAAGGTTGCCTGGGAACTGGACGGGACTGGGCAAACTGGGAGAATGGGGAGGGTCAGGGCAGGGAGCAGGAGTGGTGGAGTCCCTGAATCCTGCTGGAAGCTGCGCAACTTGGATCTGCTGCTGAGTTTGCCGGGTGGGAGAGCAACCGGCTGGGAGAGATGCTTGGGAGAAGGATAAGGAGAAAAAAAGAGGGGGAAAAAATGAAGAGTGGAGGAAGAAAGAAAAAATAAAAGGGGAAAAAAAGGGAAATAAAGGAAAATATGAAATAGATTTAAAGGGGAGGAAGGAAAATAGAGAAAAAAGGAAAAACAAAAAAGGGAAAAGGGAAAAATGAAAAAAAGGGGAAAATGGTAAAAGGAGAAAGAATGGAAAAAAGGTGCAAAGGGAAAAAAGGGGGCAGAGGAAAAAAGGATAAAAAGGGGAAAAAAGGAAAAAGAAAAAAACAAGAAGGGAAAAAAGAAAAAAAGGGAAGGAGATAAAATGGGAAAAGAGAAAAAAAGGAAAATGTTAAAAGAGGGAAATAAAGGAAAAAAAGGAGATTAAAAAGGGAGAAAGAAAAAGAATAATGAAAAAGAAAAAATATTAAAAGGAAAAAAGGAAAAGAGAAAAAGGGAAAAGGTAAAAAAAGGATGGAATGGAAAAAAAGAAAAAAGGAAAGAGGAAATAGTAAGAAGAAAAAAGAAATAAAGCAAAAGAGAAAAAACAAAGGAAAAGGGAAAAAAGGAAAAGGAGGGCAGGAGATAAAAGGAGTGAAGAAAAAAGGGAAAAGGGGGGAAAAGGAAAAAGGATATAAGGAAAGGGGGAAAAGGAAAAGAGAAAAAAGCCAAGAAGGTGAAAAAGGAAGAAGACAAAAAAGAAAAGATATGAAAAGTAAAAGGGGGGAAAATCTAGAAAAAGGGAAAAGAAAAAAAATAGCGAAGGCAAAATAAATTAAAAAGAGGAAAACAAGAAATGGGGGAAAAGAAGAAAAAGAAACTAACAAAAAAGGGAAAGAGGAAAAAGAGAAAAGAAAAATGGGAAGAAGAAACATAAATAAGAAATAAGACAAAATTTAAAAAAAATATCAAATGAAGACAGAAGAGAGGAGTGTGTTTTCCCCAGTGTCCAACTCTTGGGAGGGAGGAGAGCACTAGGAACAGGGGGGATTAATCATCACTTTGCCCCAAAGAGGTGCCATTGTTTTATAAAGCCTCTAAACCAGTCCAGAACAGAAACTGGATTATGCTGGGCCAGATGTCAGGGCTGCTCCGAAACAATCCGGGTTGTGCATCTCATCCCAGCCTCATTAAAGGGATTAAAAGTACTTCCCATAGAAACAAAAAATATGGATTTCCAAATGGGAGTTACTGTTCCCTCCTGCCTGTAACGGCTCCAATCCCAGCAGATGAATTTCACTTTAATGAGATGTCATTTTGGAGAATGGTTTAACATCCCTTCAAAAAAAATCCGAGGCCTAAAACCTCGTCAAACCACGTCGGGATTATTAAAAGAAAATTTACCACACAGACAAAATAAAATCAAACAAAATAGGAGCCGCCAATTCGCAGAATCCATGACACGGCCGTTTTTAAATGTGATGGAAAAGGCTTTCCAAGTTATCTGCTTAACCACAGGCTTTCTGTTTACTCCTCACTTTCATGTCAAATGAATTTGGGAAGAAAAAAACTGACAGGAACTTTAAGGCCATTCGTCACATTCCGACTCCGTTCGCAGATTAACGCGGCAAAAGCCGGGAAGGCGGAGGGGGGGGGGTTTATCATCTTGATAAAAGGAAATTAACTCCCGGTGTCCCAACCTCTGCCCTCTGGTCACGATTCCCTCGCCTCCGTGGGGGAAGATCCCGGAGCAATCGGCACCAGGAGGTAAAATCCCACTGCGGAATCATCCCAATTAAATAAACAACATAAAAAGCTGCGCTTGAAACCCTCCAAAATTGGGAGATTGAACCACTGGCACTACTTAAAGCAGCATCTGGCTCACAACATCCATCTTGTTTGTGCTCCAAACTGGTCTGTGGGAGGTTGGGATCCCACCTCTTGGGCCCTGGAAGGTACAGACTACAGGAAAAAAATAAATGGATTGAGGAGAGAAGACAGCATTTGCTGAGATCTTTAAAATGCCCATCCCTGTCTGCTCACAATATATGGGAACGTCGATTAAAGCCTCTCCCGTCGGAGCACTAGGCAATTTTCCACCGTGGAAGCCGACGCTAACAGTTTTCCTTGTTTTCTCTGCAACTTTTGAGATGACGCCCCAAACCGGAGAAATATGGATTTTCTCCATCCGCTGTGAATTACGGCCCCAAACTCTGCTCTCTGCTCTCAGCTCCCACCACTGACCTTCCAGGATCGTGAACAAAGAATCCCGGAACAGTTCGGGTTGGAAGGGGCATTAAAAACCACTGAGTTCCAAACATGGACAGGGAAACCTTCCACTGTCCTAGGTTGTTTCAAGCCCCCTCCAACCTGGCCTGGAATACTTCCAGGGATGAGGTAGTTACAACTTTCCTGGGCAGCCTGTGCCAGGGTCTCACCACCACCCCAAGCCAACGTTGGGCTGTACGAGTGAACAACGTATCCCAAGCGCTTCCCAAAAGTTCCCAGAGGTGTCACAGTTGTTGGGTGGCCCCGTCCCATTTCCTGAACGGATGGACTTCTTGGGGATCCTCAGAGTGCAACTGAAAAGCTCAGAAGTGATGGAATCAGTCTGGTTTAACCCATTGCTGTCCATCAGCGGGATTATGGTGGATGACTCCATGCAGACCCTGATTGCCCCGATCTCCAGCACAAGGGGAAGATGGAAAGGATGAGAAAGCTTCCCCAGAATTCCTGAGGATACGCTCTCCTCCCCAAAAGAGAGGGGATATATGGAGTTTCCACGTTCATTTCATCCATGGCAAGTCAACCACACCGTTCTGTAGGAATGAGGCACAGGAACTGGAATGCATCCAGTGGGCAACACGGGATCCTGCTCCATAACCCAAGATTTCTGTTCCACCAGATTTCCATGGATTTAGGGAGAAAAGGTTAATGACACACCAACAGCACATCAGGACTGGCACCTGTGGCTCCACCCACTCCGGAATAACATGGAAAATAATCTACCACAGAGGGGAAGCCAAGTGCCCTTCCCCACCACATGATCCCCTTGTCTCAAGGCGGTGAAATCACCTCCACAGAGAAACTTGTAACAGCATTCAAGGAACGTCAGAAAAATGGAAAGGAAAATTGGGAAGGCTTCCCTGGGAATGGATGACTGGGGCTGCATGGAATGGATGGTCCCATCCCATGGAAGTGTTCAAGGCTAGGCTGGATAGGAATTGGAAAAACCTGGTCTCGCGGAAGGTATCCCTGCCCATGCCATGGGGGTTGGACCAGATGCTCTTCCAAAGTCCCCTCTAAGCCAAACCATTCCAGGATTCTCTGAACTGGATCATGAGTTGGGTGAGCGATTTGTGTCTACAAGATGTTGTTAAGGGAGCCAAAGGAAATTGGAAACCCAAAACCACCCACCGTGAAGGAAAGGAAGGGATGGGACAAGGAGGTTGGTGTGTCCAAGTGACCTGGAACACAATATCCCAATCGCCTGCAGAGGATGACTGGAAGGGATGGTGGTTCCTCCTCCTCTTGGATGCTCAGTTGTATCTCCCCTTTCCCAGGGAAGCAGCCCTTGCACCCACCACTGTGGTTGAGCCCCGTTTCAAAACCTGCATCACGCACTTCATCCTTCAGCTCGAATCCCTAAAGGCTTCAGATCTTTGAAACCTGGGGGAAAAACCCTTGTAATCACCGTATCACAGAATCATTTAGGCTGGAAAAGGCCATCAAGTCCAAACTTTGACCAATTACCACCTTGTCAACCAGATCAGAGTGCTGAGTGCCACATCCAGCCATTTCTTGAACACCTCCAGGGATGGCGACAACTGTTTCCATCTTAATCTGTTCAACGCGCTCCAGGCCACGGAACAGAACAAAAGAGAAGAAAATAAAAGGAAAAAAGAAAACAAAACTAAACCACAGGAGCAAATCCTCCACTGACGAGTTCCTTTCTCCTGAGCTGGCATTTCTCTGACAAATGTTGGATTATCTTGCTCTTTACTTATTTATAGTGCTGGAGGGGTAGGATTGTCCCTCAAGAGGCGCCGCAAAGTTTTCAGGAAGAAATATCAGAGTTTCCCCAGCAGTGCCAGACACAACTCATTATTTGCAGACAGGTGACTTTTGTTTTCCACATTTGCAGCAGGATTTGAGAAGAAAACTCTTCAAAGTGTGTCAGTGTTTCATTCCCCCACTGGGGGTCTATAAGCTTAACTCAAATGGTTCTCTGCTCCCAAAAAGTGCCTTAAAAGTGGTTCTGGCTTTCCAAAGGGAGAACTGGAGTCTTCTGAAGGAGTTTAGAGAATCCTAGAATATTCTGAGTTAGAAGGGACACGCAAGGATCTTCTAGTCCAACTCCTGGTCCTGTACAGGACACCTCAAAAATCCCACCCTGCGCCTGGGAGTGTTATCCAAATGCTCCTTGAGCTCTGGAAGCTTTGGGACCATGACAACTTCCCTGGGGATCCAGCCTCTCTGGGAAATCTGTGCAAGGGCCTCACCATCCTCACAGGAAAGGACTTCTTCCTGATAACCAATCTAACACTGCTTATTTCCAGTGGGAAGCCATTCCCCCTGGCCCTGTCACTACCGGCAAAAATTCCCTCTCCATCTTTCCTGTCAGCCCCTGCAAGGCACTGGAAAGCTGCAATGAGGTCACCCTGAAGCTTCTCTTCTCCAGGCTGAACAATCCCAATCCTTTCAGCCTTTCCTGGTAGGAAAGACGCTCCATCCATCTGATCATCAACCCCAGAAGGTTTCTGCTGCCTCTGTGCAAGGTCCATGACATGTGGACATCCCGTTTTTTTGGTGGTGGACCACGGAAAGAGGTTGGAAACAGGAGAAGCATCACTGCCAAATCGCAGCACGACACTTCACCCATCCCAACTCCTCCACGGCAAATCCCTCATCCCTTTCCCAGCAGAGGGAGGCTGTGAGGACAGAGGACATCTCCCTCCAGGATTTTTAAGGGATGATCAACCTCATTGTCACCAGGAGCAACTGAAATTTAAGGCCAGCAAATCGCAGCCCTCGTGAGCTGCGCTCCCAGCAAAGCCACGGGAGATAAGGGGAAGGAGTGAAAAGGAGAATCAATAAATCTTAACCTCATTCACAATGATCTGGAGCTCTTATTAAGTAAATTAATTTAAGTTAATTTAACTCGATCATGACTCCCGATCACAGTGATTTAGTGAAGGGGAAATTGCATTAGGAAAGGCCACACTCACCAGATAGAAGAACGGAAGAAAATTAGATCCACTTAGCAATGTGAATTAATATGGAAATAGCAGGTGTAAATTTCACCTTATCAAGAGAGTGAAAATTATCTTCATAAATTTGGAGAAATAGGCCCCGAGTTGCTTATAAATCTATTTAAAACAAAAATATTACAAAAAGTGGAGTAAAATTAATTTAAAATATACTCCCACCTATCGCCTTGAAGAAAAGTCAGCAGCAGGGCCGAGTTTAATGCAACCTAGCAAGAAGGGGAGGATGGAATTCATTCCCAAGGGATTGACATCAGGTACCTCCAGCAACTCTCCCTGTCACTCATTTCCCAAAGCCACATCCCTCTCCATCTTAGTCTGGTGATCCGGGGATTTGTTGGCAAAAAGGGCGACATCCTGGACGTCCCAATGAAGTAAAACCCTGGCATGTTACTACCAGATATCCAAAAACCTGGACTTCATGGAAGAAATCACTCCTTAGTGCCAGCTGGAAACCTGTTTGGGAGTAGCACTGAAGGGCAGTGCCACCAGTTGACATCCCACTGCTGGCTTAAGGGGAAGAGGATATTAAAAATATCAAACTATTATAAAAACTTTAAAATTGTTAAAATGAAAGAACAGGAATATTAAAAATAATTGACTACTCAGTACGAAAAATAAAATTGAGGTGACTAAAGGGGTGTCCCATCATCATCATCAGAACCTCTCCTTGTTTTGGGAAGAGTGAGGAAAATCAGGAAAAAAGTAAATCCTGGCGTGTTGCTTGTGACAGATCCAAGATGATGATAGGAATGATGGAGCAAAAAATCCTGTAAAAACTCCAGGAGAAGCATTTGCCACGTGCTTCCTCCAGACAGGCCGGATGATTGATCACCCCCAACGAAGGTAATTGGGAGACGGAGATTTATGGCTTCTTTAAAACATAATTGTTTTAATTTGCTGATGGCATTTTATCAAGATTTGTCTGAAGCAGCTGTAAGATCTAAACTACACCAATTTAATGAAGTCGGAGATTAATACAGAGAAAATGATCCTACAAGTGGGAGCTCTCAGCCAATCGCAGCAGAATGAGGTCGCTCCTTGGAAAATCACCACTGGGCTGAGCAAGAGCCACCACAGAGATCCCAGACATTCCTGCGCTGAATTCCACGCCTGAAGCTTTCGCTCTCCTTGATTTTCAGCCTGGATCCTCCATCCATCAACCATCCAGCTCTGGAGTAACAAGGGGTGAGGGAAGAAGCTGAGCCCTACAGTTAGAGGGTGAGTCGTTTTCTATTAACTGAGGCTGAAAGTCACAGAATCGTTTGAGTTGGGAGGGACGTTCAAGACCCATCTTGTTTCAACCTCCTGCCATGGGCAGGGACATTTTCCACTATTCCAGGTTGCTCCAAGTCCCATCCAACCTGGCCTCAGACACTTCCACAGTGGCGATGTCCTGGGACAGGTTTCCCAGAGAAGCCGTGGCTGCCTCATCCCTGGAAGTGTCCGAGGTCAGGTCGGAGCAACCTGGGGTAGTGGAAGGTGTCCCTCCCCGTGGCAGGAGGTTGGAAGTCGAGGATCTTAAAGGTCACTTCCCACCCAAACATCCTGTGATTCCATGAAATTGCAGGATGATGGAGCAGGCAAAACATTATGTGGTTCGTTTCTGGAAAGGGAAATGCAGGAATTTGGTCCCAAGGATGTGCAAATGGAGGTGGCACCACCATGTGGAGCAGTAATTGCAGGAGAAAACCCAGAACAAAAGGAGACATGGATCTCAGGGATGATGCCCAGGTGGGAAAATATCATGGGCAAAAGTAGAATGTGAAGACAAAGGAGGAGGTGGTGCAGGTAAGGTCGACCATGAGCCCAAAAGGATCCCAGTTTCCATACTGGAAGAAGCACTTCGAGACCAGTAGAGTACATCAGGAGAGGAGTTTCTCAACCGAGAGCTTGGAAAACAGACAAAATAATTGACCCAACCTTTTTTCCCAATTTCTCTGTTTATCCCATACTTTGCTTCATCACCCTGAACTCTTCCAAAGCCAACCCTCCCCTCAGATACCAATTTCGGAATCCCAAAATTCACTTTTAAACGGAAATACCAGGCAAAGTCAGGCTTTAAAAACCATCACCACGATTTTTGTCCCTCTACAGCTCTACCATAAAAGCCACCAATCCCCAGGGCATTGCTGGGGAATGACTTTTGGAGGAAACCGCTTGGAGCAGGGATAACAAAGCCAGAGAAGAGCAGAGCAGACTCTCTTTGCCCAAAATACCGTCCGTGACTTCCGGCATTTCAGTGGGAGGACGAATTATTCCTGACCTACAAATAGCCCAAATCTGTATTTTCACCAAACCCATCACTTCTAATCGCGCCTTGTTTTAAAGAATCAATTACTTTCACGACCTTCCTGCTTCTACACAAGCTCCAGTTCTTGTCTTGGCCTCTGAGATGCTCCCTGGAAACATCTCCACCTCTATGGATTTAGGAATATTCCAACTCAAGGATACAGCACCTTCAGTGCCTCCTTTCTCTAGGCAGTGACAAAATTTTCCTGATATTCCACCCCTCCAGATAATTGGGAATAAACAACTCTGGAACAGCACCTGCATCCTGGTGTAAATTCAGGGCATCCAACACGCTCCCCTTCATCACCAACATCCACACATTTATTCATCCTCTTTTCAGCTTATTTAACTGCTCCATGGAAACAATTAATTCCAAGAGGGAATAAATAAGAAAGCAAAGGCATAAGCTGTTGGCACCAGCTCGGGATAACACAATTCCTAATATGATTTTACACTTTAAGTCAATAAACGCAGGGTAGACCAAACAAAGAGAGAAATTAAACAGCGAAGACGCAACATTAAAACACGGAGCCAACGTGGGAGTTCCCATGGCTCCCACATCCCAACCAGCTGCATTCCAGAGATGGAAGAATTACCTGGATGCCACGGTGCGCCTGGTCTTCCAGGTGGGAATGGGGCTGGTGAAGGATGATAAGGCTGGAGACACCACGTTCTTCTTCACGATCCTGTAGCGCGTCTTTATCACCTTGCTGGCTGGGGGGCTCCTTATGAAGTGGAAGTTAGATCCTAGGAGAAAAAACAAGGAAAAAGACCTGAAATTCAGGTGTGGATGAGCACAGGAGGGATCTCACCGACATCCTCAGAGCATCGTGGAATTTTTAAGGTTGGAAAAGACCTTTAAGATCATCAAGTTCAATGGCCACTGGTACCACATCCATCTTAATCCCTACATCTAACTTTTTAGCACCTGAAAAAAGGGGTGAAGTTTCAGGTTTGGGACCACCACGGCTGATGGTAACAGAAAGGTCTGGATGGGCTTGGGACTGGCTTCACCAGTCCATCAGCAAAACTCCAGCACAGGAATCATGGATTCACCCACAACATCTTGATCCCAACATCCACACTGGAAATAAATGTACGCCTTTGATCCTTGGCATTCTCATCGTATTTTTCATGCCCAGAAGTGTGGAAGTCCAGGCTGGACAGGGCTGGGAGCAACCTGGGATAATGGAAGGTTGGACAGGGAACCATGGAGAGGGACCTGGATGAGCATTAAGCTCCCTTCCAACCCCATCCATTCAATGATTCTCCATGCTGCAGGATGATCTACATCCCGGGTTACTCTGCGGAATGTTTCGTGCAATTAACAGTTCTATGTTTGACTGTACTTTTCCTCCACGAGCCGTTTTTTTTTTCCAAGCTTTCAGGAATGCACCTAATTGCCTGACTTTTATAACATACAGCTGTAACTGCCCAGATAATTAAAGCTGACACTCCATGCTGAGCCTCGGTCTCCGGGTTTTATAACTGATTTAAAGGGGAGGCTGTTTTTCTTGGAGATCCTCTCGTTAAAATTATGAGGAGGTTGGGAGGGGAAAAGTGGGATCGTTATTTCCACTGAAAACGTCAGGCCCATCCCCATGTTTGTCTCTGTGACAGAAGGGAGAATAAGGTGGATTCCCAGCTAAACTGGGAAAAATAGGGAAATGCATTTTAGAGCTGACAGCATTCCCTAGAAAGGAGGGAACAGCTCCCCCATTTCCCTGCAGCAGTGGTAACATCAATCCACAGCTTTACAATTTCATACAGGGAATATTTTCCTTCTTGAGCATTCCCAACAAGTCAATGACTGCTGTTGGCTTTGGGAGGGGCTCAGGCAACACAAATTTCCATTCCCAAATTCAGCAAAAAAGTTATAATCCCTTGTGATGGGAAGAGGCAAAAAACAGGCTCTGCCATGACAGAAAAATCACTGGAATTTGTCATGATAAAGGTAACACTCACAACATTCTGCTATCTGAACCCATGGGATAAATCCTGGAAATAAAAGATCTCCCAAGTTCTCTTCCAGTAGAAACCATTTGATGATTCAATGACTGAGGAATTGCAGCCACTTTAGAGGTGAGGCACTTCAGAGGTCACTTTATAGGTGAGGTAAGAAGGGAGAAAGGCAAGAACATGGAAAGCAAACAGGATTTCATTGCTCTTTCCCCATCCTAGGATGTTTTTGTAGCAGATCAAATTCTTCAGGGCAGTGACCAAACCTCTGCGTGGGCTTTTAAAGCCTCTGCAAGGCTGAAGCTCTAATTACAATTAAAATTGCTCCCAAGTACTGGCAAACTTAAAGAGTTTTTTCCTTCAGGGAACTGTATTTAGGCCAGGAAAATGGGGACAATAAAAGGACAGAGGTGCCAACCCCTGCAGGGACCAACACCACACACACGATGGAATCCCAGCTATGGTGATGGTGCCTGTCCTGAAAATCTTGGATTCATGGAATGGTTTGGGCTGGAAGGGACCTTGAAGACCATCCAGTTCCACCCTCTGCCATGGGCAGGGACACCTTCCACTATCCCAGGTTGCTCCAAACCCTGTCCAACCTGGCCTTGGACGCTTCCAGGGATGGAGCAGCCACAGCTTCTCTGGGTACCCTGTGCCAGGGCCTCCCCACCCTCGCAGGGAAGAATTTCTCCCCAATATCCCGCCTAAATCTGCCTTCTGTCACTTTTGTCACCCAGAACAAAAGCGGACATGCCCAGCCTCTCATAGATACAGCACCAACACGTATCCAAAGCACTTCCATCCCACCAGGGAAGGGATGAGAGCCACAATCCCACATCCCCCCCCAGCCAGCAACATAACAAGTGGCCCCTTTCCCTCCTCCACTCCAACCTCACGGAATAACTAAGCTGGGAATTTGTTGAATACATAATTAACATTTTTTTTGCCCCCCGCGCAAGCTCGAGCTGCCACCAATCAACCCAGAACTGCATCAAACTCCTGCCTGACAAGAAAGAGAGCGCCCAAATTATGGCAGGCGTCCCCCTCCTCCTCCTCCTCCTTCCCCAAAACAGGCTGGCACCCGGTAAACTCTATTCCCAGAGGTAATTGGATGGCGTATTCATTCCGAAGCTGCTCCTTGGAAAGTGCCTGATGCGCGACTCCGGCATTAACCACCTCCTCAAAGAGCCTCTACGAAGAGCTCCGTTTTCTATTATTACTTGCTAGCTGAGGGGTTTTGTGTAGATAATCATGTTATTTAGACAGGATGTTGGTTTAATTCCCTTCATTACAGGCTCCCAGGGTTGTAATTTTTTCCTCTCCGCGTGATGTATTCCCCGTGGCACATTTCACTCAAATCAAACACTTCACGCTTTTATTACAAACAATACCCCAGTGTCCCCCGTTATCAGCCCGGCGCACACATCCCCACTCCTCGCCGCGATCCAGAGGTCACTTCTAATGACTAATCGATCTCATTAGCTTTCCTAATTAAAAACTTTACTACCGCCATGGAAGACAAACTACAAAAAAACTGCTTGCATCATATTCGAATGGGATATGAGCATCATTTATCAGCCAGGGCCGCGCGCTGCTGAGCTCGGGGCTTTCTGCGGAGCCGTGAATCCCGCGGGCGCTGCTTGCACCTCCCGTTCCCAGGGA